>JAIUCU010000022.1:0-48806 GCA_020226215.1 Sindora glabra | reverse complement strand
CTTGATTGGGGTTGGCACTTTTGGTTCAGTGTATAAAGGGATTTTCAATCCAGGGAAAAGAACTATACTAGTAAAGGTTCTCAACCTCCAAATGAAAGGAGTTACAAAGAGTTTCGTAGCTGAATGTAATGCCTTGAAAAACATTTGGCATCGAAACCTTGTCAAGATAATAACATGTTGCTCCGGCACCGATCACAAAGGCAGTGATTTCAAAGCTTTAGTGTTTGAATTTATGATAAATGGTAGCTTGGAGAAATGGTTACAACAAGAAATATTGCAATAGATGTAGCTTCTGCTATACATTATCTTCACAATGAATGTGAGCAATCAATTGTTTACTGTGATTTAAAGCCTAGCAATATTCTCCTTGATATTGACATGACAACGCATGTAAGTGATTTTGGCATAGTAAGACTTCTTTTTGCCACTAGTCAGGTTTCTCGAGATCAAACCAGCACAATTGGATTCAAGGGCACCATAGGATATGCTGCTCCAGGTAAAGTTTTTTGTCACTTAAAACGTCAATTATTCTGTTTCAATTTTCATCTTTTTTTGAGATTTTCTTCCTTTTTACATCATTAGGCTTGGCTTTTGCTTTTTCTCGGTGACTTCTACTTATCATAAGCATAAGAGTATGTGATAAATTTACCCAAAGTTTCTCTTCTATATGTAAAATGGATTATTATTCTTTGTTCTACAATCAAAGCGAATAATAATCTCAATGAGATACATTTTTTAGGTTCTTCTAATGTAGAAAGAGTGATGCTGCCAGACTTGATTTTATTTAATAATATTTCTGTATACACTGTCACAATATAAGTTGAATTGATTCATTTTTTAAAATATGAGGAAACGGTTTAGTCAAGTTTTGCCGTATATGCACATGAGGAAAGTCTACTAAGTAATGGTATAATTTGAGTCTTGTAAAACTTACTCTCGTGTAACAGCATTAGTCATGTAGTAATACGGACAAGGACTATTCTTTTCTATTCAGTGACTTGAAAAGAAAAAAAATAATGAAATCTATTCTTTTCTATGCATGAAATGCAGAGTATGGAATGGGAGGAGAGGCATCAAAAGAAGGAGACATGTATAGCTTTGGCATTCTTCTGCTGGAGATGTTCACTGGAAAATGTCCTACACATGAAATGTTCAAGGATGGATTCAATCTTCATAATTATGTCAAAACTGCACTGCCTCAAAACCTTGTCTACATCGCTGATCCAATCCTTCTGAAGAAACATGAGGCAAGCAATAGAAGACATATGTGACAATTATTGCATAGATACTAAAGTGCATCAGTGTTTAGTGTCAGTATTTCATATGGGGCTTGCATGCTCTGTGGATTCTCCTAGAGAAAGAGATGCGACTCGAGAATTGCACTTGACCACTTGATATGTGATAGAATTTGCTAGAGTGGCCAATCTGATTGTCTTTGTTTGCTAATTTACTTCTTCAATATTGCTTGCACGAGGCTTCCACTTATCATTAGCTCAAGAGTACCATAAATATGCCAAAAGCTATTTTATCTATGGATTTCTATTGTATGCTTGGACATGTTCTGTAATGTTTCTGCTTAAAATCAATAAGTTATAAATTAACTTCTAAAAATGTTTCATGTACTAATTTATTGAAAAAAGATATGTTCTAATTTAATAAGTTACTTTGAATAACTTATAACTTACAAGCTACCACCTTTTCAATTTTTTTTTTTCAAATCTAGCCTTATTCTTTTTATTAATTTACAACCCTTACCCATCATAACATAAATATAATTATTTTTCATAAAATATAATCAATTTAATCTTAACATAATTATATCCTAATTTTAAGATATAAATATATAAAAATATATATGTAAATAAATATGTAATGTCATAAAGTATAATTATGTAATTATAATTAAAAGTAATTATAATTTTGTTATAAATAATAAAATAAAAACTATGTAAGTAAACAAATAAATCAGTAATTATAATAATTATTTGATTCCAAAAATTAAGGAAATAATTTTTTTAATTTATCAAAAATTAATAAGAAGTAAAACTGAAAATTCAGTATTACAGTAAAACAAAAAAAATTTAGCCGCAGCCGTACTATCATGCTTCTATGTGGAAATCGGGGCTGTCCGTAAGGGTTGGAGTTGTGCATTTTAATTTTGGTTCATACTTCTGTTGCTTATTTAATTACGGAGGCTCAGTTGAAATTTGGTAGATTTTTGCTTAAAATTTTTTATGTTTAATGCTGATTTGAGGTTGTCTGATGCTTTCAGGCGTGCTTGCGGTTTCCATGTGTAATATGACTGAGCCAGCCATGGAAGCCAGGGAGGAGTGATAATGACCATGTTTTTTGTAAGGTAATGTGACTTATTGGTGTTTGACTGCGATGGCCGCAGCGCGGAGCAATTGTGATGAGAATAAGTGTTTATCATATTTGTCCACCCGAATTTTCATTTTGTATTATTGTCGTGTTATGGAATGTTTCACATGTGTTTCAATAATTCTAATTTTTATGCTGCCACATGTTCAGCATATTTAATGCAGGAAAAAGTTACGTTTGTATCAATAAAATATTTTTCATAAATTATAATTATAAAATATTAAAATGAAGAAAGTATTTTATTGATTTAATATTATATATAAAGAATTTGAAGAAAATAATTTTTTGTTTAATAAATTATTTTTTACTATTATGCTTTTAAATATTATTTTTTAAAATCATTAATATAAATAATATATTATTTTTAATAAAATATATAAATAACATTTTTATAAAATATTTTTTGACAGAATAAAAATAAATTAAAAGAAACGCTCTGGATCCCATCAATGGCACACACTTCAATTTATTTTAGTAATAACAAAGCCATCTAATACAGCATAATATTCCAAAATCAAACTTAAAATATCACCAAAAAAGGAGAAATTTTAAAGTAATATTGAGTGTTATGGTACAATTACCACCGGAAGCGTCGGCATATTGCTTTTGTACTTTCCAAGAAGAGTAAATATTGGGAATCTTAACCCACTTTCAATTGCCATCCACCCACACACCACAAAACAATGCTCTAATTGAGGGATAAATGATTGTTTAGAGTAAAGTTAGATGCATGATAAATTGTTTAAATAATCTTCGCAAACATTTTATTTCTACCATTAAAAAAAAAATAATTCACATTATTGATGCCAAGATTGTGTCTATATACAATCTGGGCGTGTAACATGTGTGACTCAGTTACTTAGCGCTGATTATACTTTCTTGGAAGATTTGCAATTGAAATCTTAAACCACTTCCACCAACTTTCAATTTAACACCCACAAAACAATGCTATAATTGGATATTATTAAAATGTCCAATGTAGACTGATGCAAAGTTTGAAGTCCATTATTCTCATACCAATCAACACTAACCATTAGACCACCGTATCATTAATTTAATAATAATAAAATAATAAAAGAATTTAAGCAATTTAGGCGATGAAATATTAATTTAAAGAGAAAATATAAATTATTTCATCAATTTAGAAGTGATTGAATGTTTCTCCCTTCAATTTTGAAAATTTGAAAATTATCCCTTTAAACTTTACAAAGGTAAGAAATAATACCCACTGTCTATTTAACTGATTAGTTTATCAAATTATGTAATTTTTTTTATAAAGTTTTAAAGCAAGAATCAAAATATTATAAAAAGTTGATTTATTTTTTTATCCTTTCACATATAATTTTTCACCTTATACAAAAGTATTATTTTATTAAAATTCTTTATATATAATTTAATTTCTATTAATAATAAATATAAAAAATTGTATATGAAAAAATGACAAAATAAAAACATATAAATGGGATTCTTGTTTAGAAACTTCATAAAAAAAATTCTTTAATTTGATAAAATTGTTAATTAAGTGGATTATGAGTCTTAATTACATATTTTATAAAGTTTAAGGAGGCAATTTTCAAAGTTCAACGGTGTAATATCCAACAACCTTGCAATTGAAAAGGATAATTTTCCTTTTTTTAATTTCAAATATTTAAACCAACTCTACAAATTCTCTTTCATCTCCAAAATAAATATTTAAATTTTCCAACCAATTTTCAATGGAAATAAATCTATTGACAACAAAAAAAATTGAATTTTAGTTCCTTTTTCTCAATGAATGTTTTTAATTTCTCTAATGGAAAAAATTTTGGCAAAAAATTCTATCAGAAAACATGCATTTTTTAGTAGTGTAATATATTTTTTAATCCCAATTGAGAAATCCAATTATCAATTCATATAAATATGAAAAAAATTATAATTTATTTTATCATGATTTTTTTGAGTCCACTTAATTAACTTGTTATGGAATATTCTGTTAAAAAATAGATGTGAAAATGTTTAATAGGATAAAGTATTAACATTAGAAAGAATAGGTGCAAAAATTTTGATATTTGAAAATATTGATAAATTAAGTGAAAATCAATAAAATCATATGTAGATAAAATATATTTTTTGGGAAATTGTAGTGAGGTGCCGCTTTGTAGACTTTATTTCAAAGAGGTGGTAGTGCTAGACTTTTTTTCCAAATAGGTTCCAGTTTTATAATTTATGAATGTTATATACCAAAATTACCTTTTTTTAATTGTAAGAATGCGATCGTAAATTAGAAACTTTAAAAAGTCATAAATCCATCATTAGTTAATCAATTTTTGCATATAACCACTCATTTTCAATTGTCTTCATATGATCTTTCAATAGAAAATAAGAAAATGTGGGTTTAATGAAATCCATCATGTAACTTTTCGAGATCTACATGCTTGCAAAATGGCTCCCACTCTGGTTTTGTAAAAAAGAGCTTTTTTAATTATTTTTCCTAATTTTTTTTCATTTTTTTGTTATTTTTCCAACTTTGAGCTTATTTTTATCAATTCAAATTCATTTGAATCTTATATTAAACTTTTGTTCCCCAATTCTTTTAGTGTCTAGTAGTGCCATAATAATTTTTTTAACAAATGAAACTATTAAAGAATAATATATTACTATTTGTAGACTAAATAGTAACATGTTACTATTTCATTTCAAAACAATAACACTAGCTAAAAATTTCAAATAAATGGATAAATCAAGTCTGATTAATAACTAAACTATCAAATAATAGCATGTTACTATTTGGAGATCAAACAATAATATGTTATTGTTTCATTCTAAGCCTGATTAATAACCAAATTGTCAAAAAAGAAGATGTTATTGTTTCATTCTAAAATAGTAACATCAACAAAAAATCCTAAATAAATAGATAATAATATGTTACTATTTATTCTTTAGACAGTAATATGTTATTATTTTATTCTAAAATAGTAATACTAATTAAAAACTTGAAATAAATGAATAAATCAAGTCTAATTAATAATGAAAGTAATTAATAAATGAATAAATCAAGTTTAATTAATAACAAAATTGTCAAATAATCACATGTTACTGTTTGTTCTTTAGACAGTAACATGTTACTATTTCGTTTCAAACTTAATTAACAATCAAATTACCAAAGAAGAGGATATTACTATTTTATTTTAAAATAGTAACGCCAACCAAAAATCTCAAATAAATGAATAATAATATGTTATTGTTTATTTTCTAGACAGTAACATATTATTATTTCATTTCAAAATTGTAACACTAACCAAAAATTTGAAATAAATGGATAAATAAAATCTAATTAATAATAAAATTATTAAATAATAGCATGTTATTGTCTGTTCTTTATACAGTAATATATTACTATTTCGTTCCAAGCCTAATTAAAACTAAACTACCATAGAAGAGGATGTTATTATTTCGTTCTAAAATAATAACACCAACCAAAAACTTCAAATAAATGGATAATAGCATGTTATTGTTTGTTTTCTAGATAGTAATATGTTACTGTTTCATTTCAAAATAATAACACTAACAAAAAACTCAAAATAAATGAATAAATAAAGTCTAATTAATAATGAAATTGCCAAATAATTGTATGTTATTATCTATTCTCTAAATAGTAATATATTACTATTTCGTTCTAAACCTAATTAACAACTAAACTATCAAAGAATAGGATGTTACTATTTCATTCCAAAATAACAATACTAATAAAAAAACTGCAAATAAATGGATAAATTAAGTCTAATTAATAACTAAACTACTAAATAATAATATGTTACTATTTTATTCCAAAACAATAACACTAACTAAAAATTTCAAATAAATGGATAAAGCAAGTCTAATAAACATCCAAATTGTCAAATCACAATATGTTATTATATCTCTATATTCTTATTTATTTTTATTTTTATCTTAACTAAAATTTATTTTTAATTCCTAAAAAATTGAATTTTTATAAATTTTATTTATAATTAAAATTTTATATTAATTTAATTTTATAAAGTAAAAAGTCCTGCAATTTTAATTTTTATAAGTTTTTAGTCTTTTATTTTTTTATTTGTATTAAATTAAAAACTCTCCAATTTTAATGTGCAGCAAAACAAGTTTTTATTTTGGTTCTTCTAGTCTTCTTAAAATACAATGTAAACGTGTCATTTTTGTCTTCTAGGTATTGTGGTAAAATTTCCATACACGAGAGTACTTAAATAAAAGAAAGTGAGCTTTAGGTCTTTCGCTGCAATAAATTACACCAAACAACACTAGTATAATTTTTTCCCTATATGTTTTTTATAAAGAAAACAATGAAAGCTACGCAAAAAGGACATAATTTAACTCACAATTAAACTTCATATGAAATAAAATAAAAGACACAATACTAAATTGGTATAAAGATATTGAATGGAGTGATTAAATTCTGGGAGTTCCTTGCCGATTAACTATTGAATGGAATAATTGTAATAATTAAAACTATTCTCTGTCTTCTGATCTATTATTATTATGCTTTTAAATAATCATGTAAATTTTTTAAGTAGTAATATCAACTTTAATTGTATTTTAATCCTAATCATTATTACAAAATTCAATGATAAAAATTTACTCTTCTCATCTACTACATAAAAACATTCATCTTATTTAATATATTTATTATTTTTATTACATAGATATTTATATATATTTCAAAAACTTCTCAACTTTTAAAAATATATGCAGACTTGTGGGTCAATTTAATGCCTTTAATACATTAATTTAAGAATTTTATTTTTCTCCCAATCCTAAATCAGCCGGTCCGTAATTCTTAAGTCCACAGATGCCATGCATCAAATCATTTAAAACAACTTTTAAATATAAAATTATCTATAAATTTTATTTCAGTGTAATTATCATATTTATAATTGGTATATTTGATCATTTAAATGAATAAATTTGTACCCTTACATTTTTATGAATTTTATATCGATTTCAGTCCATTACAAATTTTTTATTTGATATTTGATTAACATGAAATTTATAAAAGTACAAGTGAATGTCTAATATTCTAACAAAAAATTGAAGTTATAATTATTATATTAAATTAAAATACAAAGATAATTTAATATTTAAATGTTATTTTAAATAACTTTATGATTTACATTTCATAGAATTTCATCTGCCTTCATCACCTGCCTTTGTCCCTAGAAGCCAGTGGCTCGTTTGGCAAGTCCTCAACATCTTGTCCTTACCATTAGCACATTCAGAAGGTCCACTCCAATCAGCCTCGCCGACCGTTTCTGACCCAAAGTCATTAACCACACCAATGACGAATTGGATGACAGCCGAAGAAAACATGCATCCCCCCAGATGTTGAATCTGTAATGAAACTATAACTATTATGGTGGCGATTGAGGCAAGCCGGTCAACAATTCCCCCAGTCCGATTTGATAATAATTTTATTAGAATAAATTTTTATTCAACTTATTTAATTTGTAAACAGTTTAATATTATTTTAATTAAAAATATAATAATTTGAATGCGTTAAATTCTAATTTGTTTTATTTTAAATGAATTATATGCTGTAATATTAAAATTCAATTCAACGAGTTGAATTGGATTGGATTCCACCTTATGAACGTCTTTCAACTATTCTACCAATATTTCATCACAGGCTGATTCGCGCTTGCGGCCATCATTAGCCAATATGTTATCATGAGAACAGAAATTACTTTTACCATATTATTGATGTTTTAGTATTATTTTTATTCGTATTTTAGCAAATAAAATATTTTAATATTATAGATGAATATTTATTAAAATTTTAAAAATAATTATTTTACTTATCAAAATAGTAATAAAAATTTTATATATGAACAATTTTCTGCAGCTACAGTATTTTATTCTGGTATGCGATATTAAGTCTTCTTCTTTAAGAAAACAGAAACGCCACCTCACTAGTTTTGGTGAAAATTAAAAACAAGATCTCAATTTGCAAAATCTTGAAGACATCAATAATTTGTAAACACGAATTGTTCTTTTTAAATACTCGCACAGTAGATACGGTATACTTTTCAAAGTCATTTTACAAATTACTACCGGTTGCAGTTAATTTTGTCATGCTTAAATAAAATTTAATGCAATGAATTAATTTTATTGATGAATTATGATCCATTAAATTAAATATTTTTATTTTAAATAAGTATAAAATTCAGTATGGGTCATTAGATATTTAATGTATAGATGAATTTAATGCATAAAAAAATTCACCTTGATTGTACGTTATATATACAAGCAGAGAGATGCAATAATGGGAGTTTTTTTTTTTTCTTTTTGGTTCATGGGAGGAAGAAAGTCCCCTTTTTAGTCAATGATAAACAGGATACGCGTAAGAATCTAATTGGTGAATCGCAGGAATTAACATCCTTAAAAAGAACGGGTAAATTGGTCTCACTACCCTTGCCTTTTACTTATTTCTATATAAAAAATGAATGGAAAAAAAAATAAAGAAAAAGATTTTCCTATTATAAAATAGGAAAGGGATAGAAGAGGAAAAGAGTAGCAAAAACTTATTGGGCCCACCAAAACTTTTTTAGCACATATAGGTGGAAAATGAGTGAAAAACTTACTTTTTTCAATTTTACTTTTGATTTTTCAATTTGGATTCAATTTGACTAATAAAATTATCATTCAACTTAGATTCTATTTCTTTCAATGAAATTTTTTTTCATAAAATATAGTTATAAAATATTGAAATGAGATAAAGTATTTTATTTATTTAATGTTAAATAGGAAGAGTTTATGAAAAGTAAGAGTTTGTTTGAATGTAATTATTAAATAAAACTATTTTAAATTTTTTTTGATAATGTACTCTCAAATTTTATTTTTAAAAACTATACGTTTATGAAATTCTTGTTAAACAAGAACGAGTGTTAGATGTTTTTTAAATATGTTCTTGATAATAGTTTTATAATTAAGTAAATTTGTGCTTGTTTATTTCATCGGACACTCTTTACTTTTTATTTTTCTTGAATTTGAAAATAATTTTTAAAAATAAAAAATAAAAATATAGTCAAACACACCCTAATTTCTCCTTTTAAGAAGAGGAATTTGCTTTTTTTATTTACTATGGCCTTATTTGGTAATTATCTGATAACTGTAATAATTAATTGATTCAATTAACTATTAGCTGATAGCTGATTGGGTTTGTTGATTTGACCAACTAATTATATTAGCTATTTGAATAAGAGTGTTTAGTAAAATTAACTGTTTAAAATTAGTTGTTTGTGTGTAAAATGACAAATAAGGGTATGAATATATTTTATAAATTATTTAAATATTCTTTTATTTTAATATTTTAAATTCTATATATTATTTAATAAATTAAATTTTTACAAATAATATATTATCATAATTTATTATAAATTAAATATTTTTAAAATTAAATTAATATAATTTTTATAAAAAATAAATTTATCAATAAAAACACAAACCAGATGCATTAAAATGAAAGACTAGCTATTTTTTTATTAAAATCAAACCAGATACATCTCCTTATTTCTAAAAAAAAGTGCACATCCTTAATAAAAGAAAAAGTAGAACCAGAAGAACCAAAATGGCACGCTAGACAAAATGAAACTAGCATAATAGTCAAGAAAAAAATTGCATGCTAGACACATTAAAAATAGCAAAAATCAAAGGGACAATTCAGCCATTTTATAATTTCATATCCCAATAGCTGAAACAAAACGCTGCATTACACCGCGTTTTCAAAATCAGTTGATTCAGCTAAAACAGTTATTCCAAACAGCTGTTTATCAAACAACTTATTCAGTTGGAAACCAAGTCAACCAACTAAATTTTATCAAATTAACTAACAGTTATTTAAAAGGTTGTTTCTATAAGTATTGTTTCTTAACTACAAATATAGGTTGTATATCACTTCTTCATTGATATACATGCAAATAAAATTTTCTTATGAAAAATACTTTCTGATGAAATAAGCATAACCTTAATTTAATTTTCTTTTGTCTTATCTTTTTATTTAAATAAGCAAAGAAATATTATTTTCTTCTCTCTTTCTTTTTTCTCGTTGATCTTCATTGTCATAGACATCCATATATATTCACTTTTATTTTAGACCTAGACTTACTTTACATGCTTCTGAAAAAAGGGGAAATAGTATATATTTTTGAAAATAAAAGATAAATAATTATAATTAGATTACATTTGAAAAGAAGTTTGAATAATTTGGCCTAAAAGAATTGTATCTCTCATTCGTGTACTGAAACACCTCGCTTTGGAGACGCGGTCCTGGCCATTTGATAATAGCATTGTTTTAAATTGTGGATAATATAATATATTTTTATTATTACTATTGTGATTTTAAATTGTGATTACAATTGTAACTCCAGTTTTATTATGATTTATTAAATTATAAAAAATTACAAGAAAAATTCAATTATTACATCATCAAATTATGAATGCAGTGTAATTTACAATAGTAATATTATAGTTGCAGATCGTAATTTAACACTTTGGTTGCTAATATTTTGTAATTGTGATACTTTTGTGATTTTAGTTTTTAATCATAACATCCTTCTTATATATTTCTGCCAAATTTTATTAGTCGTTAGATAATGACCCCAATAAAAACTCGTGCAGGAGTTGGGTGAAGGCAGCTGTCAGCAATGCGTCTTGCCGTGCACCATAATCTCCTCTTACCCTTCTAGTTTCTATATAAGCTGATCTCTTCCGCCTTTTCTACGTGCACTGCAGGTTTTCAAGGTTGGTATTGTTGCTGCTTCTGCTTCTCCTTCCACTTCTACTGGAGAAATTAAAGGTCCCATCTATACCTTACTTCTTCGTTTTATGGTTTCTTGGATCTATTACTATCATAGTTATGGGTGATTTAATTGATATGCAGGTACGTAAATATAATTGATAATATTAGGAACTTATACTCATTTTTAACCATATACTAGATTTAGCTGCACATTAAATTTACTTTTTTTCTAAAATTAAATTTGACATGCTGCATAATGATATATGATGTGTCTTACTGTGCACTATAATCTGCTCTTAACTCTTTAATATCTACATAAGCTAATCTCCTTTTCTATGTTCTCTGCAGGCTTTTAAGGTTGGTATTGTTGCTCCTTCTGCTTCCACTTCTACGGGAGATATTAAACGTCCCATCTATACATTCCTTCTTTTTATTTTGTTTATGCGCATCTCTTTATATACTTGTGTAGAGATTCTTTCTTATGAAAGCACGCTAAAATAATTGATAATATTGGGAACCTTTACTCATTTTTTAACTATATATTATAATTAACCGCAAATTAAAATTTCCTTTTTCTTAAGTTAAATATGACATATTATATAATAACATATTAAAAGTTAAATTTAGTGATGCACTAATATAATAATGTATCAATAATGTATTATAATTATCTTTTATAATTTATTTATGTACTCTTTGCCCATGAAGCTACTTTTAATTTCATAAATTGATGCATTAAACTATTAAATCCAACAAGCTAACGAAGCTATGTTGCACGTATGATATCGTCATTGAATTTTTGGCAAATTAATATTACAAAACTATATTACGTTTACTCGGGTTTACAAATTCAGTATACACTTACTTGATTTTGAATCAGCCATTTTATGAATCGGTGAACGCCCTTAAGCTCGTATTCTTCGGAGAATGATAACTAATAGAGTAATAATACAATCGGTATGTGAAAGAGCAACATTAATTAGCTTAACTGTTCAATATTAATTGTCTCCCTTAATTTAACTGAACTAAAATTGTGATATTGGTCCGTTCACAGTTGGTTATAAACCGGATAGTTTAGTGAATTAAAAAACTGATTGCCACATGATATTCCCATTTTATGATTGGTACCTTATTATTAATTTTAGGTAATATATAATTTTAATTTTTCTTCCAATTCAACAAGCTTAAATTTTTTAAAGCGGGCAATTATTTTTTAATTTTAAACAATATATGTTATATAAATTTTGCAAAAATGTTTGGCGTCATGGTCAGCCAAGTCTGATGTTAGATTACGGTTAGAGTAACGTGTGTCTTAAATTAGATTTGTTCAACAGAGACACATGACGGATTCAACAGACAACGAGGTTGTGCAATTGTGCTCATACACGCAAATACCCAAAAACAACCAGTGAAAGACTCGATTAATTTGCTTGTAGTATTTAGAAAGATACATAGCGTATATCGATGAAAAATAATGTTGTGTTATGACTGCTCTCATTACTAAAACTTACAATCGATCAGGCAAGTTATCGTATGGTACCTTGTTTACAAATTGAAAACTCAGCCCATTTATTTTGATGAAAAAATATTTTTCGCAGGAATAATTTTATTAATGTGTATTATAGATATAAATTATTAACATAGCTGAAAATCTTATATTTGTTTAATATTATATGTTTGTAGCCTAGTGAAAAATAGAATCCCAATTTCTCAAAAAAAAAATATTTTTCTTTATTACCGTCATATCAAGCATCCTTTTCCCCCGTTCACCAGGTATGTTAGTGACTAAAACTAACGATGCTTAACTAGCTTTGAGTCTGTGGTTTGGTGGACTAGTTTGCAGACATTTTTGTAGACTGAACTTATCAAAAATAAATACACTAAAAATCAGGTCTAAATAAGTCAAGCCCACACATATCCAATCTATGCAAACTATAGACCAACCATCTTTTTAAGACAAAATAGGCTAATTCAATGGATTTGCTATGCAAATTAAATTAGTCAAAATGAGCTCACATAAAATAGAGATCTTGGTGGATTGAGTCCAAATGAATTGGACCAGCGTGGATTTTGGCCAAATTCAATCCATCAAGCCTGTTAAGCGCTTACTTGAAACTCTTCTAATTGTATTGAAACAAATGAAATTTTACAATGGAAAATGTTCCAACAAAACAAATATAAGCTTAACGAAAATTCATTGTTTATTTATTTTTACTACTTGAATATCAAATAGAAGAATAACGAATCTTACCTAAAGTGTGTATAGAATAAATCATTAGTTTACTTCATAATACGCTGTATATTTATTATTAGAATCTTAGTTTCCTCAAACATTTCACTAACTACCTGCTTCTCTAGGCACAATGAAACTTCCCAAAGCCTACACAAGTGTGATCTGCAAAATATACTTTCAAATGATCCTTCTCTTCTCTTCAAACTTGTTATGGCTTTCACATCTACCTGTTGCTTTTGCTCTGGCCAATGAAACAGACACGTTCGCTTTGCTCAATTTTAAAGATTCAATTTCTAGTGATCCACATGAAGTACTAAACATGTGGAATGACTCAATTCACTTCTGCAAGTGGGTCGGAGTTACGTGTAGTAGCCGGCATCACAGAGTTGTAACTCTAGAACTCCAAGGCTATAAGTTGCGTGGATTTATATCACCTCACATTGGCAATCTCTCACTTCTTAGATCCTTAAGTCTCGGGAATAATAGCTTTTACGGACAAATTCCTAAGGAAGTTGGACATTTGATCCGTCTTCGAGATTTTGTTCTTGCCAATAATACATTCAATGGAAGCATCCCAACTAGCTTGGCCAATTGTTCTAGGCTTAAAACCATTGACCTTGACAGGAATGAGACCGCTGGGAGCATCCCCGTAGAGTTTGGATATTTGGAGAAACTTGAAAGACTTTCTATGAACGAAAACAATTTGACTGGAAGCTTACCACCTTCATTGGGTAATATTTCATCACTTAAACAATTTTGTGCAACATGAAACAATCGGGAGGGAAATATTCCAGCTGAAATAGGCCATTTGAAAATTTTATCTGAATTCGATGTTTCTATCAATATACTGTCTGGAAATATTCCTTCCTCTTTTTACAATATTTCTTCCCTCCATACTATCTCATTGACGGTTAACAAACTAAATGGCACTTTGCTGGACAACATAGGCCTAGCCCTTCCTAATCTCCTTGTACTTACGGCCGCTGATAATGAATTTTCAGGAAGAATTCCAGTGACGCTATCTAACATTTCTGCTATTCAATATATTGAGTTATCATATAATAATTTTTTGGGGCAAGTGCCAAATAGTCTTGGGAATCTACGAGATCTTGCAAAGCTTTCTTTACATCAAAATAACTTGGGAAGTAACTCAAGAAAAGACTTAGATTTCCTAAATTATTTGACAAATTGCAGCAAACTAAAACATATAGGTTTGGGTATGAATAATTTCGGCGGTGCTTTACCCCGAAAAGTTGGCAATCTTTCAACCCAACTCCAGGTCCTGTCATTCTGGGGAAATAAAATACATGTTCCCATTCCAACAGAAATTGGAAACTTGGCCAACTTGTTTTGCTTAGGTGCGCGAGGTAACCTTTTGACTGGAATCATTCCTAATTCTTTAGGGAAATTGCAAAAGATCCAAGTCCTGGCTTTGGATACAAATAGATTGTCTGGGCATATTCCATCATCCCTAGGCAATCTCACTTTGCTGATTGAGCTTGACTTATACTCTAACAAATTAGAAGGGAGCATTCTGTCGAGTATAGGTAATTGTCATTATTTACAATTACTGGACCTGTTGGAAAATAATCTAAGTGGAATCATTCCATCACAGGTCATTGGCCTTTCTTCCCTATCACTAGTGCTCACTTATCATATAATTCATTAAGTGGTAATTTACCAAGGGAAGTAGGCCACCTAATAAATATTAACTCACTTGATCTTTCAGGAAAATGATTTAAGTCGGTGAAATTCCTAGTGCCATTGGAGTTTGTCTAATTCTTGAATTCCTCCACATGCGAGGGAATTCCTTTCAAGGTGATATACCTACAACTCTTTCTTCATTGAACGGTATCCGTGTTATAGATCTTTCGCGAAACAATTTGCCTGGTGAAATTCCAAAAGATCTTCGAAAGCTTCCTCCCTCTATTGAATATATGAACTTTTCATTCAACAACCTAGAGGGTGAGGGTACCCAAAGGAGGACTATTCTGAAATGCAAGTGCCATTTTTGTGAGTGGGAACAATTTACTATGCGGTGGAGTTTTGGAATTAAAGCTACCACCATGCCCATTGAAAAAGGCAAAGGCAAAAGAAAATCATACTTTAAAGCTAGTCCTCATTGTCATTTGTGTGACCTTATTTTTTATTTTATTAGCAGCTTTTTCCGCCCCTTACGTGTTAAGGAAATTGAAGAAATCTTCATCTTTGGTTTTCTCAACAATAGATGAGCATTTAAAGAAAATTTCATACTCAAATCTCCATCAGGCAACAAGCGGATTCTCTCCTAATAACTTGATTGGAGTCGGTACTTTTGGTTCTGTATATAAAGGGATTTTTAATCCAGGGAAAAGAACTGTAGCAATAAAGGTTCTCAAACTCGAAATGAAAGGAGCTACAAAGAGTTTCATAACTGAATGTAATGCCTTGAAAAACATTCGACATCAGAACCTTGTCAAGATAATAACATGTTGCTCCAGCATGGATCACAAAGGCAATGATTTCAAAGCTTTAGTCTTTGAATTTATGATAAATGGTAGCTTGGAGAAGTGGTTACAACAAGAAAGAGAAGAAAGTCAATCATTAAGTTTTCTTCAGAGGTTAAATATTGCAATAGATGTGGCTTCTGCTATACATTATCTTCACAATGAATGTGAACAATCAATTGTTCATTGTGATTTAAAACCTAGCAATATTCTCCTTGATATTGACATGACAGCACATGTAAGTGATTTTGGCATAGCAAGACTTCTTTCTACCAGTGGTCAAGTTTCTCGAAATCAGAGCAGCACAATTGGATTTAAGGGCACCATAGGATATGCTGCTCCAGGTAAAGTTTTTTCCCACTTAAAATGTCAATTATTCTGTTTCAATTTTCTTTTTTTTTAATATTTTCTTCCTTTTTACATCATTAGGCTTGGTTTTTGCTTTTTCTCGGGGACTTCTACTTATCATAAGCATAAGAGTATGTGATAAATTTTCCCAAACCTTCTATTCTATATATAAAATGCATTTCTATTCTTTTTTCTATGATCAAAGCGAATAATAATCTGAATAAAATAATTTTTTTAGGTTTTTTTAATGCAGAAAGAGTGATGCTGCCAAACTTGATTTTAAGTAACAATATTCATCAGGCATACACACTATCACAATTTGAGTTGAATTTCAATTTTTAAAATATGAGGAACGGTTTAGTCAAGTTGAGTCTTATGACTTTCGTGTAATAGCATTAGTCATGTAGTAATACGGACAATAACTATTCTTTTCTATTCAATGACTTGGAAAGAAAATAAATAATGACGTCATGAATTATACATGACACGCAGAGTATGGAATGGGAGGAGAGACATCGAAATGAGGAGACATGTATAGCTTTGGCATTCTTCTATTGGAGATGTTCACTGGAAAATGCCCTACACATGAAATGTTCAAAGATGGATTCAATCTTCATAATTATGTCAAAACTGCACTGCCTCAAAACCTTGTCTACATCGCTGATCAAATCCTTCTGGAGATACATGAAGGCCAAGCAACAGAAGACATATGTGACAGTTATTGCATAGATACTAAAGAGCATCAGTCTTTAGTATCCGTATTTCATGTGGGGCTTGCATGCTCTGTGGATTCTCCTAGAGAAAGAATGAGCATAAGGAATGCGACTCGAGAACTGCACATGACCAGAGATGTACTTCTTGGTATTCGTAACCATGGAAACATGTCAGGTATACAATAATTTCGATGCCATTACTACAGTTTGATATTACTATTTTAAGTTTGATAAAAACCTAGAACCGTCGAAGGAGATTTTATCAAGATAATATATATGCAAGCTATAGTGTATTGCAATTCGGATTTTTATATATCTTGCAATACAGAAGAGATCGAGCATGAATGCAGGTCGGCCTTTAAAGACTTCAACATTCGAGTCTGTGCTAAGTGTTTAGACTCACAGGTGGAACCGGGAATTTTTGTTTGGGATTGCGACTGGCGAAATTTTGTTTAGATGGGCATTAAAAAATTGCAGTTGTTTTATAAAGAAATTGTAATCTCAAATAATTTTGATGCAAAGCATTGTAATTTTTATTAAAAAAATAAATATAAAAAACGAGACATTAAATAAAATTATAGATGTCCATTTTGATTAGAAACATATTTTATATGTCATGTAAAGTTTTTGTTTCAATTAAATATATACTTATTTAAAGTATTTTTAAAATACGATACAACAAAAAAATCTTATTTAGTAAAATAGAGGAAAAAAATCAAAAGTATAAATTGTTTACAACCCACAGTTAATTATATAAAGATTATGATCTTATAGTATTAAAAAAAGAATTATAACCTTACTCTTTGTGGTTGTAT
The DNA here is from genome assembly GCA_020226215.1 of Sindora glabra. Taxonomy (NCBI): domain Eukaryota; kingdom Viridiplantae; phylum Streptophyta; class Magnoliopsida; order Fabales; family Fabaceae; genus Sindora; species Sindora glabra. The sequence goes on along the minus strand of JAIUCU010000022.1, from coordinate 31,062 downwards.
CTCTATATCTTTATGCCTTTGATAAAGTTTGTTTTTATTATTTGTTTACATAAGTATGCAGCTTAGGGGCGGATCGGGCGGCTCCCCCTATGCTTGGAGTACTTCTAAAATAGTCTAGTTGATATTTTTGGATTTTCTTGTACTAATAAGAAAAAAAATATTTATAGATTTTTGGACATAGTTTTGAAATTCAAAGGTCAGACTTTGATTCGTTTCTTTTATTTATCTAAGAATTTCAGATATTAGACTTAAAATAATCAAATAAATTATTTTGAAGAGTTCACATAGTTACAGATAAAGAATAGATACACTAATATACATTGTCATAAGCTACTTGATAAAAATATAAAATATTAATTTTTATTTAAAAATCAATATAAATTTTTTTGAAATATTATTATATTAAATTAAATAAAACATTCACCTCACAAAATGACTTTCAAATTCTACACATGACATTTGATTTAAGTTTTTTTCATACATTTTGCTTTCATTATTTATTAATACCTGGAATTTTTGTCTTTAGGACCTCCAAATTAATTTTCACAATGTTAACATCATACTGGTTTGACGGTGAAGCCCCAGTAAGCCTCCCATAAAATATAGCTTTTTGTGGTCCATGATGCTGCACCTAATATTTTTCTAATTCTTTTTTACCAAGTGATGTTTTTGTAAAAATACAGGTTATAAGATTTTGGGTAATGTGGTTGATGGAGGAGAAGGATTTGCCTTTAAAATTTTCTTCTTGCTGTTATGATAATATATATGTGACCTTTTGATCTTTTGAAACAAGTGGGGATATGGATGTTGGCCTGTATTAGTGTCTATGAATCTGATTAAACTTTGGACATTAAAATTTCTGGTAGGATGCACATTTATTTTCAAATATTTCAAAATTTAAAGTAATGATAAGTTTAGATTACATTCATATATTTTTCATTTTTTTAGATGTTGTATGTATAACGTCTAAAAAATTATTTAAAAAAATGGGGCAAGCAAGACAACCAAAAAAAACTTATTCTTTGCTAGGTCTAATTTTTAGTGGGGATATGAAATGACTACTTGTTCGAGTACATTACTGATAAAATAAAATTTTTAAAATGAAGGTTTAAGTATAATCTAAAACTATAATAGTAAACGAGCACTTTATAACAACAATTGAATAATACAATGCCTCCATATTACGTTGACTTATATTCTTGGCCATATTACTCAAAATCTACAGCATTGCCAAAGCCAATATGCCCTTTTGCTCCCTAATTGTAATATTGAAATTGTTGGGCCAGTTGAAGTCGATGAACATCAAGAAGCAGTTTGACATGTTCATATGCGGTTTTTGTTTGTTAATTTACTTCCTTTTTTTTCTTCCTTTAAGTTTTTTACAACATCCCCAACCCCATGAAACATAATTTCTGGTTTACAGTGAACCAAAATTCTGTCCTGCATTGAAGTCTTATGATTTACAACAAACTAAAATTATGTTTTGCATTAAAATTTTTTTCGTTTCTATAATTTTTTTTGGTTCAAAGAAGAAGGAACATTAATATAGTAAAACAGAATTTAACACTAAACTTCAAGCCTTTTCTTCATTTATGTAACAATAAAACAAGCACTCAAATCTTGATACAATCTTTGTAACAGCAAAAACTGGCGATTTAGGAGATTTGACCAAAAAAAATGGAATTCCAATCCCATTACATCAAAGGAAAAAAAAATCACATAACATCAACATAATTGACTCCTTAACCATCATAGTACGCAAGAGTCATCACAATATAAGAGTAAGTTTCTTCTATGTGGAGCTACTCATCCTAGTGCCATTATCTATTGTAATAATTAAAAAAAATATTTTACATTCGTCATATGGACTCTTCTGTATTATAAGAAGTGCTGAAACAAAAAAGAAACTTTTACAATACTATTGTAAAAGATGGACACACCAAGAGGGGTGAATTGGAGATTTATTGTAAAATTTTAAAAGAATTTTAGATTTTCAAAATAGAGCCATGTAAAACTACTCTTGGAAACATAGTATGTAGAGCTCTAACAATGGTATATCATCTAAAAACTATAATCCATCTTTACAAAAGATGAAACCTTATACCACAAAATTATGCCATAAAAATTAAATTGTGGTAGTTTTAAGCCACGAGAATTAAAAAAAATTGAAACAAGTGTAAAAATAAGTAAAAAAATTTCTACTACAAAAAAATTTTAATCAAAGGCAAAAATATCATTTGTGGCATGAATTAAACTATAGAAAAGAATTTTTCATGACAAAGTATCACTTATACCATGAGAAAAACTTTACTTATGGCAACATATTACTTATGCCACAAACTAAATTATGAAAAACATATTCTCCATGACTAAGTATTACTTGTGCCCCCATATAAGTTGGAATATTTTACCTATGGTAAAGTATTACTTGTATCATAAATTAATTCTATTGATAAGAAACCCAGCCAATATATATCATTCTTGTGGTGAACATGCATATAGAAAAATCACCAAATTGTTTGAATTTCCTTCCTAAAATTTGGAAGGATGAAATAAATTTTGAAGGGATAAATATATACATCAATAAGGGCTCATTTGGTAAGCTTAGTGGGGTAGATCTGTCATAGTTAGATTAGTTAAATTGATAGGTAAACTAATAGTATTATTATATATTTATATAATAATGTATTTTATAATAATATTAATAATATCAAATTATCATTTGATAACAAGTTTTACATTTATCACTATAACATTAAGAAAAGTTTCACTATAAAAAATTGAAAATAATAATTAAATCATTACGTTGACAACAAATACTCAATTAAATTATATTTTAGGGCATGATACATATAAAACAGTCTAAAATCCTATCTTGGACCCTCTTTAGTTTCATTTGTATCAATTTTGTCCCTATAGATATTTTATATCAATTTCATCCTTTGTAATAATAATTTGATTATTTTAGTCCATTAGTTAGTATTTTATTGATGAGTTAATAAATTAATTGATGAAATAACAAAATAATATATAAATGAGATGAAAATGATGCTATAGATAGAATGATGTAACTTATATCTATGAGGGAACGAAATAGGTATTGTAAATTAAAAACTAAAAGCAAATAAAATTATAATAATTTAAATATTCATTTATAATTAAAATTTAAATATGCATTATAGTTTAAGGTTTTGATTTATATTGATATTTGTTTCATATAATTCAACCATTATTAAAGAATTTTCAGAAAACAATAGAAATTGCTTGAAAGATGGAAAAAAATTTACTTTTATATTGTAATAACTTAATTAAGAACAATTGATGAAAAAAACATATTACCTTCGAATTGATTTTGTATTGTAATAAATTAATTATGTGTACCGTAATCATACACATTCAAAAAGTCATATACATGTATGATTTGTAATTTTGTTTATGTATGTGTATAAAATTTTTAATAACTAATTATAAATCCAAATATTGTAGGGAAATATATACTTGAAAATGCATATTTAAAGTTTATTAAAAAACAATATAAATTATTGTCAATTAATTCTTTTAATTTTTCTTTGTGTATTAGGTTTCTCACAAATGTAACTTACATCAATTTGGTACCTCATACAATTTTAGAATTAATTTCATTCATTACATATTAGTTATCAATTATTTTACTCATTTTTTTGTTTCCATACCCATTGATCCATTAACAAAAATATTAATAGAAGGGTAAAAATTAATTAATTTATTATTTGCAAGAGATAAAATTGCTACAAGAACATTGTGAGGGACAAATTAGATGCAAGCAAAATTAGTGACATTACAAATAGATTTTAATCTATAAAAAGTAATTTTTAAAATTAAGGTATAAAATTTTTTAGCATGAATGTATTTTTATTTTGTATTTACATGATACTTTATTATATAATTAGTACTGCATGAGTATATTTTTATTTATGAAGTTAATTGATTAACTAAAACTTTGTATAAAACATATTGTATTATAATACTAAAGAAGCAAATAGGCATAATGGTAAGGCTTGACATTCCTTAACATAGAGATTTAGGTTCGATTTCTTGTAAATGCATATTGCATGTTTCTGGATAAATGAAGTTTTGTTAGCTTACACTAGTATGATATGGGTCAAGAGGATTAATGGAATTCTTTAGATGTGTGGGTTAGATAATAGATTAGCATTCGATTCAATCAGCTAGATAAGTAGTTCAATATGAATATATAAAAATTGATTTAGCTAGCTACATTAGTTTTCATAACAATTTTATTTTTTTCCATGGTTCTATTTATGGCAATATGAGTTATTAGCAAAAAATGTATCTTTCTTGCCATGTTTGTAGTTGTGGCATGAAGGATCCATTACTCATAGGTGAACCCATAGCCCTAAAAAATTATTTATGCCACGAGACCATTTTTATTGTAGAAATTTTCTTATCATACAAGTTGTAAGTCTATTTGACCAGTATTCTTATGGATAAGCAGCATAGTCACAGAAAATTTTAATCTTGTGTCATGATTTTAATTATGGTACAAGTAATGATTTTTTGTAGTGCATGTCTCAATATATCAATAACACAATCTAAGCATACAAATAGTAATAAAATTGCTAAAATTTAAAGAAAGATAGGGAGGATAAATGCAAACACATACATAATGGTTCCACCAAGAAGGAATTATGCTTTTCATGTACGTCTACTCTCTGAAATAAAAAAACTACTTTAATTCCTTAGCTAGTGCTCTAAATCCTTTAAAGTCAAGGCCTTTAAAGCCTTACAATTGTTTAGACTAATACAATCCCTCCTTGTACTATCCTCACACAAGATACACTCCTTAAAGGTCTCACATATTTTAACAACTATTGGAATCCCTCACCTAATGCAAAGACCAAGAATTTTGAGTAGAAAGAGTAAGATTTTGGTGCACCCTCTACATAGATACAAATGAAATGACTACAATTATTTAATCTCAAGAAGGAATCACTTAAATCATTAAGGTAAGATTGCAAGGATGAAAGCTAGAAATGATCTCTAATAAACTAGGGTTTTTGTAACTCTTCATTTTTGAAAAATTGTGAGAAATGTTTATATGAGTGTATTTTGAAATCAAAATGTTAGTAACTTACAACTAGCAAAATTCAAAATTCACAACCTAATAATCGAATATGGTATACAATTATATAGTTTAGTATTTGCCTCTACTAATGCATAATCAAATATAGTACTTGATTATGGTTCAAATGGCTTGCCTCTAAAGCATAGTATATGAATATAGTACTTGAATAATGGTCTAGAAGTTTACCTTTGGACCAAAGTATTTGATTATTATATTCAAACATAGCTAGCTAAAACAATTAATAAAAAAACAAATTTTGATTTTAAGGAAACCAAAAGCTTTCTCTTATGAATACAAATATTGTAACATGTTTTGGGCACAAAACTACCTATGTTTTAAAAATAATTTAAGCCATAACAAATTAAGATTAATTATATACATATTTTTCCTAGACTAGAAACAAAATCTTCAATATCTTAAAAGATCTTCAGTAAACTTCACAAAATCTTCAAGCCAAAATCTTTGAAAAATCCATTTTTCTTCAACATATATACTCAAGCTTTTTAGTAAAATTTTTCACATAAAGTGTAATTTCGGCATGCTATTTGACATCATTAAAATTCAACCATTTAAAGAGGGGCTAAATCAACAATGTCCCCTTTTTTGTGATGGCAAACCCATTTGAAAACAAAACATCAGTCCAAAAACATGCATTTTTTTCATGATAGACTAAATTCAATCTCTCCCTCAAATCAATCAATTCAATCGTAAATCTAAACTACCTTTAAACCTATGCTACCCTCAACTTAGACAAAAGATGGTAACGTTGATTAAAATTACACAATTATAAATTTCCTCTTTAACATTGGCATACCAATGTTGACTAAAGTGAAAATTGATGTATATAATGTGGCAGTGACATTTTTGTAAATAAGTACAACTTATCATGTTAGTTCAAATAAAGAACCAACATTTAAAGAAATATGAGGACACTTTAAATATCATTTTGTTTAAATGTCCATTTGCTCTTCCTACGAGACTTTAGATGTTAATTTATAAAATAACTGACGTTTAAAGTTATGTGAATGATGTAATATTGGAAGATATGAGAATACTTTAAATGTCAATTCTTTGAAAAAATAATCACCTTTTCTTCCCATAAGACTTTACATATTAGTTCCTAAAATAACTAGCATCTAAAGTCATGCAAGTGGTGTCATTTTTGAAGATAGATTAAAAAAATTCTCCTATATTTTGTTTAATTTATTAAAAAATTATATTTAATCCCCAAAAATTAAACATTTTTAGATAAATTTTTAATAAATTTTATTTTAATTCCCTCTAAATAGTTACCCTAACTTCGTGCATATTATAAATGTATCTGCATATTTTAAAAAAAATAGCGTACCAATTTTATTATTGATTCCTTATGATTAATTTTAGCTAATACAGACTTTTTGATTTTGTCTTCAAATTTAAGAAGTTTAAATTTTTTTTAAAGTGATCCGCGAAGTAGTATTATTTCCTAATTTAAACAGCATATATTATATGCAAAATTTTACAAAAAGGATTGGGATCATGGCCACTCTGGTCATTTTACATTAAAGATCAAGTCACGGAGATCAATCGTTTGATGATATGTCTTAAAATATCGGATTTGTTCAACACGGACAAGAAAAATTCAACAGACGAAGAGATCGTGCAATTCTGGTTAATTATATTCTTCAAAGATCCAAGAAACTTATATGTTGAAAGACTTAATTTACGCAAATTATTTAAAAGAATGATATACATCGATGAAAATTATGTCAAAATGATTGTGATACATCATTAATATAGTGATGTAATAATGTACTATCAAATCTGACTATTGATATGTCACCTAATAGCATACTAAATTTGACTTTGAAAAAAGTAATATAATGTATGGTAAGATCTAATTGTATACTAGTATATTATTGTAGTATACCAGACTATGCTCTATCTATGTTTGCTATCTTTTTTATATTAAAATTCATAAACAAAAAAACTATTCTATGCTGTTTTTCCAGATAGCAGTATACCCTTGAAAAAATGCAAATGTTTGTGAAAGTTAGTGCAAGAGTTATAAAACTACCAACATTTTATATAAAATAAAACAATATTCTCGTAGAAAGCCATAAAAAGTTTGCATGTTCGTAAGGGTTGGGGGGGAAGAACCATATAAAGTTTGCTTGTGTGGTATCGCTTTCACTTTCAACAAATATATAAAAATTGCAACAAATTATTTTTTTCACAAAAAGTTACAAAAAACTTGCAAAATTTTACATAAAATTTCTAACATTTTAATAATAAAATGTTGCAAGATATGCATGTATATAAATTTTTTTCGAGATCATACCAAAGCAAAACCCAGAATTATTGCTTAGTTTATTTTTGACTACTTTGAAGTTTAGGATTTGGAGAGAATATGAAATAGAGCAATGAACCCTCCCTAAAGCCCGTGTAAAGATCAAAGTCATTTTTCACTTTAGAATGCGCCATATTGGACAATATACCTTTAAATGATCCTTTCTTTTCTTCAAGTTTGCTTTGGCTTCTATATATTCGTTGATTCAATTTCCTATTTTATCTGATTACTTGATTTTCATAAACTTTTTAGACAAAATAATAATATTATATAAGTTAGTTTATCTCATCATTTTTTACATAATTTTTATACTATGTAATTAATAAACAATTAAATTAGATATATATAATTTTAATTAGATATTTGGAAATGAGTTACTAAATTATGTGTCAAAAAATGATGAGATAAACTAACCATATTATAATATTATAATTTTTATTAATAAAAATTATAATATTATAATATGTTAGTTTATCTCATCATTTTTTGACACATAATTTAGTAACTCATTTCCAAATATCTAATTAAAATTATATATATCTAATTTAATTTTTATTAATTACATAGTATAAAAATTATGTAAAAAATGATGAGATAAACTAACTTATTATAATATTATTATTTTGTCTAAAAAGTTTATGAAAATCAAGTAATCAGATAAAATAGGAAATTGAATCAACGAATATATAGAAGCCAAAGCAAACTTGAAGAAAAGAAAAGGATCATTTAAAGGTATATTGTCCAATATGGCGCATTCTAAAGTGAAAAATGACTTTGATCTTTACACGGGCTTTAGGGAGGGTTCATTGCTCTATTTCATATTCTCTCCAAATCCTAAACTTCAAGTAGTCAAAAATAAACTAAGCAATAATTCTGGGTTTTGCTTTGGTATGATCTCGAAAAAAATTTATATACATGCATATCTTGCAACATTTTATTATTAAAATGTTAGAAATTTTATGTAAAATTTTGCAAGTTTTTTGTAACTTTTTGTGAAAAAAATAATTTGTTGCAATTTTTATATATTTGTTGAAAGTGAAAGCGATACCACACAAGCAAACTTTATATGGTTCTTCCCCCCCAACCCTTACGAACATGCAAACTTTTTATGGCTTTCTACGAGAATATTGTTTTATTTTATATAAAATGTTGGTAGTTTTATAACTCTTGCACTAACTTTCACAAACATTTGCATTTTTTTCAAGGGTATACTGCTATCTGGAAAAACAGCATAGAATAGTTTTTTTGTTTATGAATTTTAATATAAAAAAAGATAGCAAACATAGATAGAGCATAGTCTGGTATACTACAATAATATACTAGTATACAATTAGATCTTACCATACATTATATTTACTTTTTTCAAAGTCAAATTTAGTATGCTATTAGGTGACATATCAATAGTCAAATTTGATAGTACATTATTACATCACTATATTAATGATGTATCACAATCATTTTCACACAATTTTCATCGATGTATATCATTCTTTTAAATAATTTGTGTAAATTAAGTCTTTCAACATCTTACAAGTTTCTTGGATCTTTGAAGAATATAATTAACCAGAATTGCACGACCTCTTCGTCTGTTGAATTTTTCTTGTCCGTGTTGAACAAATCCGATATTTTAAGACATATCATCCAAACGATTGATCTCCATGACTTAATCTTTAATGTAAAATGGCCAGAGTGGCCATGATCCCAATCCTTTTTGTAAAATTTTGCATATAATATATGCTGTTTAAATTAGGAAATAATACTGCTTCGCGGATCACTTTAAAAAAAATTTAAACTTCTTAAATTTGAAGACAAAATCAAAAAGTCTGTATTAGCTAAAATTAATCATAAGGAATCAATAATAAAATTGGTACGCTATTTTTTTTTAAATATGCAGATACATTTATAAATATGGACGAAGTTAGGGTAAATATTTAGAGGGAATTAAAATAAAATTTATTAAAAATTTATCTAAAAATGTTTAATTTTTGGGGATTAAATATAATTTTTTAATAAATTAAACAAAATATAGGAGAATTTTTTTAATCTATCTTCAAAAATGACACCACTTGCATGACTTTAGATGCTAGTTATTTTAGGAACTAATATGTAAAGTCTTATGGGAAGAAAAGGTGATTATTTTTCAAAGAATTGACATTTAAAGTATTCTCATATCTTCCAATATTACATCATTCACATAACTTTAAACGTCAGTTATTTTATAAATTAACATCTAAAGTCTCGTAGGAAGAGCAAATGACATTTAAAAAAATGATATTTAAAGTGTCCTCATATTTCTTTAAATGTTGGTTCTTTATTTGAACTAACATGATAAGTTGTACTTATTTACAAAAATGTCACTGCAACATTATATACATCAATTTTCACTTTAGTCAACATTGGTATGCCAATGTTAAAGAGGAAATTTATAATTGTGTAATTTTAATCAACGTTACCATCTTTTGTCTAAGTTGAGGGTAGCATAGGTTTAAAGGTAGTTTAGATTTACGATTGAATTGATTGATTTGAGGGAGAGATTGAATTTAGTCTATCATGAAAAAAATGCATGTTTTTGGACTGATGTTTTGTTTTCAAAATGGGTTTGCCATCACAAAAAAGGGGACATTGTTGATTTAGCCCCTCTTTAAATGGTTGAATTTTAATGATGTCAAATAGCATGCCGAAATTACACTTTTATGTGAAAAATTTTACTAAAAAGCTTGAGTATATATGTTGAAGAAAAATGGATTTTTCAAAGATTTTGGCTTGAAGATTTTGTGAAGTTTACTGAAGATCTTTTAAGATATTGAAGATTTTGTTTTCTAGTCTAGGAAAAATATGTATATAATTAATCTTAATTTGTTATGGCTTAAATTATTTTTAAAACATAGGTAGTTTTGTGCCCAAAACATGTTACAATATTTGTATTCATAAGAGAAAGCTTTTGGTTTCCTTAAAATCAAAATTTGTTTTTTATTAATTGTTTTAGCTAGCTATGTTTGAATATAATAATCAAATACTTTGGTCCAAAGGTAAACTTCTAGACCATTATTCAAGTACTATATTCATATACTATGCTTTAGAGGCAAGCCATTTGAACCATAATCAAGTACTATATTTGATTATGCATTAGTAGAGGCAAATACTAAACTATATAATTGTATACCATATTCGATTATTAGGTTGTGAATTTTGAATTTTGCTAGTTGTAAGTTACTAACATTTTGATTTCAAAATACACTCATATAAACATTTCTCACAATTTTTCAAAAATGAAGAGTTACAAAAACCCTAGTTTATTAGAGATCATTTCTAGCTTTCATCCTTGCAATCTTACCTTAATGATTTAAGTGATTCCTTCTTGAGATTAAATAATTGTAGTCATTTCATTTTGTATCTATGTAGAGGGTGCACCAAAATCTTACTCTTTCTACTCAAAATTCTTGGTCTTTGCATTAGGTGAGGGATTCCAATAGTTGTTAAAATATGTGAGACCTTTAAGGAGTGTATCTTGTGTGAGGATAGTACAAGGGAGGGATTGTATTAGTCTAAACAATTGTAAGGCTTTAAAGGCCTTGACTTTAAAGGATTTAGAGCACTAGCTAAGGAATTAAAGTAGTTTTTTTATTTCAGAGAGTAGACGTACATGAAAAGCATAATTCCTTCTTGGTGGAACCATTATGTATGTGTTTGCATTTATCCTCCCTATCTTTCTTTAAATTTTAGCAATTTTATTACTATTTGTATGCTTAGATTGTGTTATTGATATACTGAGACATGCACTGCAACAAATCATTACTTGTACCATAATTAAAATCATGACACAAGATTAAAATTTTTTGTGACCATGCTGCTTAGCCATAAGAATACTGGTTAAATAGACTTACAACTTGTATGATAAGAAAATTTCTACAATAAAAATGGTCTCGTGGCATAAATAATTTTTTAGGGCTATGGGTTCACCTATGAGTAATGGATCCTTCATGCCACAACTACAAACATGGCAAGAAAGATACATTTTTTTGCTAATAACTCATATTGCCATAAATAGAACCATGGAAAAAAATAAAATTGTTATGAAAACTAATGTAGCTAGCTAAATCAATTTTTATATATTCATATTGAACTACTTATCTAGCTGATTGAATCGAATGCTAATCTATTATCTAACCCACACATCTAAAGAATTCCATTAATCCTCTTGACCCATATCATACTAGTGTAAGCTAACAAAACTTCATTTATCCAGAAACATGCAATATGCATTTACAAGAAATCGAACCTAAATCTCTATGTTAAGGAATGTCAAGCCTTACCATTATGCCTATTTGCTTCTTTAGTATTATAATACAATATGTTTTATACAAAGTTTTAGTTAATCAATTAACTTCATAAATAAAAATATACTCATGTGATACTAATTATATAATAAAGTATCATGTAAATACAAAATAAAAATACATTCATGCTAAAAAATTTTATACCTTAATTTTAAAAATTACTTTTTATAGATTAAAATCTATTTGTAATGTCACTAATTTTGCTTGCATCTAATTTGTCCCTCACAAATGTCTTGTAGCAATTTTATCTCTTGCAAATAATAAATTAATTAATTTTACCCTTCTATTAATATTTTTGTTAATGGATCAATGGGTATGGAAACAAAAAATGAGTAAAATAATTGATAACTAATATGTAATGAATGAAATTAATTCTAAAATTGTATGAGGTACCAAATTGATGTAAGTTACATTTGTGAGAAACCTAATACACAAAGAAAAATTAAAAGAATTAATTGACAATAATTTATATTGTTTTTTAATAAACTTTAAATATGCATTTTCAAGTATATATTTCCCTACAATATTTGGATTTATAATTAGTTATTAAAAATTTTATACACATACATAAACAAAATTACAAATCATACATGTATATGACTTTTTTGAATGTGTATGATTACGGTACACATAATTAATTTATTACAATACAAAATCAATTCGAAGGTAATATGTTTTTTCATCAATTGTTCTTAATTAAGTTATTACAATATAAAAGTAAATTTTTTCCATCTTTCAAGCAATTTCTATTGTTTTCTGAAAATTTCTTTAATAATGGTTGAATTATATGAAACAAATATCAATATAAATCAAAACCTTAAACTATAATGCATATTTAAATTTTAATTATAAATGAATATTTAAATTATTATAATTTTATTTGCTTTTAGTTTTTAATTTACAATACCTATTTCGTTCCCTCATAGATATAAGTTACATCATTCTATCTATAGCATCATTTTCATCTCATTTATATATTATTTTGTTATTTCATCAATTAATTTATTAACTCATCAATAAAATACTAACTAATGGACTAAAATAATCAAATTATTATTTACAAAGGATGAAATTGATATAAAATATCTATAGGGAACAAAATTGATACAAATGAAACTAAAGAGGGTCCAAGATAGGATTTTAGACTGTTTTATATGTATCATGCCCTAAAATATAATTTAATTGAGTATTTGTTGTCAACGTAATGATTTAATTATTATTTTCAATTTTTTATAGTGAAACTTTTCTTAATGTTATAGTGATAAATGTAAACCTTGTTATCAAATGATAATTTGATATTATTAATATTATTATAAAATACATTATTATATAAATATATAATAATACTATTAGTTTACCTATCAATTTAACTAATCTAACTATGACAGATCTACCCCACTAAGCTTACCAAATGAGCCCTTATTGATGTATATATTTATCCCTTCAAAATTTATTTCATCCTTCCAAATTTTAGGAAGGAAATTCAAACAATTTGGTGATTTTTCTATATGCATGTTCACCACAAGAATGATATATATTGGCTGGGTTCTTATCAATAGAATTAATTTATGATACAAGTAATACTTTACCATAGGTAAAATATTCCAACTTATATGGGGGCACAAGTAATACTTAGTCATGGAGAATATGTTTTCATAATTTAGTTTGTGGCATAAGTAATATGTTGCCATAAGTAAAGTTTTTCTCATGGTATAAGTGATACTTTGTCATGAAAATTCTTTTCTATAGTTTAATTCATGCCACAAATGATATTTTGCCTTGATTAAAATTTTTTTGTAGTAGAAATTTTTTACTTATTTTTACACTTGTTTCAATTTTTTTAATTCTCGTGGCTTAAAACTACCACAATTTAATTTTTATGGCATAATTTTGTGGTATAAGGTTTCATCTTTTGTAAAGATGGATTATAGTTTTTAGATGATATACCATTGTTAGAGCTCTACATACTATGTTTCCAAGAGTAGTTTTACATGGCTCTATTTTGAAAATCTAAAATTCTTTTAAAATTTTACAATAAATCTCCAATTCACCCCTCTTGGTGTGTCCATCTTTTACAATAGTATTGTAAAAGTTTCTTTTTTGTTTCAGCACTTCTCATAATACAGAAGAGTCCATATGACGAATGTAAAATATTTTTTTAATTATTATAATAGATAATGGCACTAGGATGAGTAGCTCCACATAGAAGAAACTTACTCTTATATTGTGATGACTCTTGCGTACTATGATGGTTAAGGAGTCAATTATTTTGATGTTATATGATTTTTTTTTCCTTTGATGTAATGGGATTGGAATTCCATTTTTTTGTTGTCAAATCTCCTAAATCTGCCAGTTTTGCTGTTACAAAGATTGTATCAAGATTGAGTGCTTGTTTTATTGTTACATAAATGAAGAAAAGGCTTGAAGTTTAGTGTTAAATTCTGTTTTACTATATTAATGTTCCTTCTTCTTTGAACCAAAAAAAAATTATAGAAACGAAAAAAATTTTAATGCAAAACATAATTTTAGTTTGTTGTAAATCATAAGACTTCAATGCAGGACAGAATTTTGGTTCACTGTAAACTAGAAATTATGATTCATGGGGTTGGGGATGTTGTAAAAAACTTAAAGGAAGAAAAAAAAGGAAGTAAATTAACAAACAAAAACCGCATATGAACATGTCAAACTGCTTCTTGATGTTCATTCGACTTCAACTGGCCCAACAATTTCAATATTACAATTAGGGAGCAAAAGGGCATATTGGCTTTGGCAATGCTGTAGATTTTGAGTAATATGGCCAAGAATATAAGTCAACGTAATATGGAGGCATTGTATTATTCAATTGTTGTTATAAAGTGCTCGTTTACTATTATAGTTTTAGATTATACTTAAACCTTCATTTTAAAATTTTATTTTATCAGTAATGTACTCGAACAAGTAGTCATTTCATATCCCCACTAAAAATTAGACCTAGCAAAGAATAAGTTTTTTTGGTTGTCTTGCTTGCCCCATTTTTTTAAAATAATTTTTTAGACGTTATACATACAACATCTAAAAAAATGAAAAATATATGAATGTAATCTAAACTTATCATTACTTTAAATTTTGAAATATTTGAAAATAAAATGTGCATCCTACCAGAAATTTTAATGTCCAAAGTTTAATCAGATTCATAGACACTAATACAGGCCAACATCCATATCCCCACTTGTTTCAAAAGATCAAAAGTCACATATATATTATCATAACAGCAAGAGTTTTACAGCAAGAAAGAAATTTTAAAGGCAAATCCTTCTCCTCCATCAACCACATTACCCAAAATCTTATAACCTGCATTTTTACAAAAACATCACTTGGTAAGAAAGAATTAGAAAATATTAGGTGCAGCATCATGGACCACAAAAAGCTATATTTTATGGGAGGGTTACTGGGGCTTCACCGTCAAACCAGTATGATGTTAACATTGCGAAAATTAATTTGGAGGTCCTAAAGACAAAAATTCCAGGTATTAATAAATGACGAAAGCAAAATGTATGAAAAAAACTTAAATCAAATGTCATGTGTAGAATTTGAAAGTCATTTTATGAGGTGAATGTTTTATTTAATTTAATATAATAATATTTCAAAAAAATTTATATTGATTTTTAAATAAAAATTAATATTTTTATTTTTATCAAGTAGCTTATGACAATGTATATTAGTGTATCTATTCTTTTATCTGTAACTATGTGAACTCTTCAAAATAATTTATTTGATTATTTTAAGTCTAATATCTGAAATTCTTAGATAAATAAAAGAAAAAGTCTGACCTTTGAATTTCAAAACTATGTCCAAAAATCTATAAATATTTTTTTCTTATTAGTACAAGAAAATCCAAAAATATCAACTAGACTATTTTAGAAGTACTCCAAGCATGAGGGAGCCGCCCGGTCCGCCTCTAAGCTGCATACTTATGTAAACATATAATAAAAATAAACTTTATCAAAGGCATAAAGATATAGAGATACAACCACAAAGAGTAAGGTTATAATTCTTTTTTTAATACTATAAGATCATAATCTTTATATAATTAATTGTAGGTTGTAAACAATTTATGCTTTTGATTTTTTTCCTCTATTTTACTAAATAAGATTTTTTTGTTGTATCGTATTTTAAAAATACTTTAAATAAGTATATATTTAATTGAAACAAAAACATTACATGACATATAAAATACGTTTCTAATCAAAATAGACATCTATAATTTTATTTAATGTCTCGTTTTATTATATTTATTTTTTAATAAAAATTACAATGCTTTGCATCAAAATTATTAGAGATTACAATTTCTTTATAAAACAACTGCAATTTTTTAATGCCCATCTAAACAAAATTTCGCCAGTCGCAATCCCAAACAAAAATTCCCGGTTCCATCTGTGAGTCTAAACACTTAGTACAGACTCGAATGTTGAAGTCTTTAAAAACCGACCTGCATTCATGCTCAATCTCTTCAGTATTGCAAGATATATAAAAATCCGAATTGCAATACACTATAGCTTACATATATATTATCTTGATAAAATCTCCTTCGACGGTTCTAGGTTTTTATCAAACTTAAAATAGTATATATCAAACTGTAGTAGTGGCATCGAAATTATTGTATACCTGACATGTTTCCATGGTTACGAAGACCAAGAAGTACATCTCTGGTGAAGTGCAATTCTCGAGTCGCATCCCTTATGCTCATTCTTTCTCTAGGAGAATCCACAGAGCATGCAAGCCCCACATGAAATACGGATACTAAAGACTGATGCTCTTTAGTATCTATGCAATAACTGTCACATATCTCTTCTGTTGCTTGGCCTTCATGTGTCTCCAGAAGGATTTGATCAGCGATGTAGACAAGGTTTTGAGGCAGTGCAGTTTTGGCATAATTACGAAGATTGAATCCATCTTTGAACATTTCATGTGTAGGGCATTTTCCAGTGAACATCTCCAATAGAAGAATGCCAAAGCTATACATGTCTCCTCGTTTTGATGCCTCTCCTCCCATTCCATACTCTGCGTGTCATGCATAATTCATGACGTCATTATTTATTTTCTTTCCAAGTCATTGAATAGAAAAGAATAGTTATTGTACGCATTATTACATGACTAATGCTATTACACGAAAGTCATAAGACTCAACTTGACTCAAACCGTTTCCTCATATTTTAAAAATTGAAATTCAACTCAAATTGTGATAGTGTGTATGCCTGATGAATATTGTTACTTAAAATCAAGTTTGGCAGCATCACTCTTTCTACATTAAAAAAACCTAAAAATTTTATTTTATTCAGATTATTATTCGCTTTGATCATAGAAAAAAGAATAGAAATGCATTTTATATATAGAATAGAAAGTTTGGGAAAATTTATCACATACTCTTATGCTTATGATAAGTAGAAGTCCCCGAGAAAAAGCAAAAACCAAGCCTAATGATGTAAAAAGGAAAAAAATATTAAAAAAAAGAAAATTGGAACAGAATAATTGACATTTTAAGTGGGAAAAAACTTTACCTGGAGCAGCATATCCTATGGTGCCCTTAAATCCAATTTGCTGCTCTGATTTCGAGAAACTTGACCACTGGTAGAAAGAAGTCTTGCTATGCCAAAATCACTTACATGTGCTGTCATGTCAATATCAAAGAGAATATTGCTAGGTTTTAAATCACAATGACCAATTGATTGTTCACATTCATTGTGAAGATAATGTATAGCAGAAGCCACATCTATTGCAATATTTAACCTCTAAAGAAAACTTAATGATTGACTTTCTTCTCTTTCTTGTTGTAACCACTTGTCCAAGCTACCATTTATCATAAATTCAAAGACTGAAGCTTTGAAATCATTGCCTTTGTGATCAATGTTGGAGCAACATGTTATTATCTTGACAAGGTTCCGATGTCGAATGTTTTTCAAGGCATTACATTTAGTTATGAAACTCTTTGTAGCTCCTTTCATTTGGAGGTTGAGAACCTTTCTTGCTACAGTTCTTTTCCCTGGATTGAAAATCCCTTTATATACAGAACAAAAAGTACCGACTCCAATCAAGTTATTAGGAGAGAATCCGCTTGTTGCTTGATGGAGATTTGAGTATGAAATTTTCTTTAAATGCTTATCTATTGTTGAGAAAACCAAAGATGAAGATTTCTTCAATTTCCTTAACACGTAAGGAGCGAAAAAAGCTGCTAATAAAATAAAAAATAAGGTCACACAAATGACAATGAGGACTAGCTTTAAAGTATGATTTTCTTTTGCCTTTGCGTTTTTCAATGGGCATGGTGGTAGCTTTAATTCCAAAACTCCACCGCATAGTAAATTGTTCCCACTCACAAAAATGGCACATGCATTTGAGAATAGTCCTCCTTTGGGTACCCTCACCCTCTAGGTTGTTGAATGAAAAGTTCATATAATCAATAGAGGGAGGAGGCTTTCGAAGATCTTTTGGAATTTCACCAGACAAATTGTTTCGCGAAAGATCTATAACACGGATACCCTTCAATGAAGAAAGAGTTGTAGGTATATCACCTTGAAAGGAATTCCCTCGCATGTAGAGGAATTCAAGAATTAGACAATCTCCAATGGCACTAGGAATTTCACCACTTAAATCATTTTCTGAAAGATCAAGTGAGTTAATATTTATTAGGTGGCCTACTTCCCTTGGTAAATTACCACTTAATGAATTATATGATAAGTTGAGCACTAGTGATAGGGAAGAAAGGCCAATGACCTGTGATGGAATGATTCCACTTAGATTATTTTCCGACAGGTCCAGTAATTGTAAATAATGACAATTACCTATACTCGACAGAATGCTCCCTTCTAATTCGTTAAAGTATAGGTCAAGCTCAATCAGCAAAGTGAGATTGCCTAGGGATGATGGAATATGCCCAGACAATCTATTTGTATCCAAAGCTAGGACTTGGATCTTTTGCAATTTCCGTAAAGAATTAGGAATGATTCCAGTCAAAAGGTTACCTCGCGCACCTAAGCAAAACAAGTTGGCCAAGTTTCCAATTTCTGTTGGAATGGGACCATGTATTTTATTTCCCCAGAATGACAGGATCTGGAGTTGGGTTGAAAGATTGCCAACTTTTCGGGGTAAAGCACCGCCAAAATTATTCATACCCAAACCTATATGTTTTAGTTTGCTGCAATTTGTCAAATAATTTAGGAAATCTAAGTCTTTGCTTGAGTTACTTCCCAAGTTATTTTGATGTAAAGAAAGCTTTGCAAGCTCTAGTAGATTCCCAAGACTATTTGGCACTTGCCCCCAAAAATTATTATATGATAACTCAATATATTGAATACCAGAAATGTTAGATAGCGTCACTGGAATTCTTCCTGAAAATTCATTATCAGCGGCCGTAAGTACAAGGAGATTAGGAATATTATATGATAACTCAATATATTGAATACCAGAAATGTTGTCCAGCAAAGTGCCATTTAGTTTGTTAACCGTCAATGAGATAGTATGGAGGGAAGAAATATTGTAAAAAGAGGAAGGAATATTTCCAGACAGTATATTGATAGAAACATCGAATTCAGATAAAATTTTCAAATGGCCTACTTCAGTTGGAATATTTCCCTCCCAATTACTCCATGTTGCACAAAATTGTTTAAGTGATGAAATATTACCCAATGAAGGTGGTAAGCTTCCAGTCAAATTGTTTTCGTTCATAGAAAGTCATTCAAGTTTCTCCAATTATCCAAACTCTACGGGGATGCTCCCAGCGGTCTCATTCCTGTCAAGGTCAATGGTTTTAAGCCTAGATCAATTGGCCAAGCTAGTTGGGATGCTTCCATTGAATGTATTATTGGCAAGAACAAAATCTCGAAGACGGATCAAATGTCGAACTTCCTTAGGAATTTGTCCGTAAAAGCTATTGTTCCTGAGACTTAAGGATTTAAGAAATGAGAGATTGGCAATGTAAGGTGATATAAATCCACGTAACTTATAGCCTTGGAGTTCTAGAGCTACAACTCTGCGATGCTGGCTACTACACATAACTCGGGCCCACTTGCAGAAGTGAATTGAGTCATTCCACATGTTTAGTACTTCATGTGGATCACTAGAAATTGAATCTTTAAAATTGAGCAAAGCGAAACTGTCTGTTTCATTGGCCAGAGCAAAAGTAACAGGTAGATGTGAAAGCCATAACAAGTTTGAGGAGAAGAGAAGGATTATTTCAAAGTATATTTTGCAGATCACACTTGTGTAGGCTTTGGGAAGTTTCATTGTGCCTAGAGAAGCAGGTAGTTAGTGAAATGTTTGAGGAAACTAAGATTCTAATAATAAATATACAGCGTATTATGAAGTAAACTAATGATTTATTCTATACACACTTTAGATAAGATTCGTTATTCTTCTATTCGATATTCAAGTAGTAAAAATAAATAAACAATGACTTTTCGTTAAGCTTATATTTGTTTTGTTGGAACATTTTCCATTGTAAAATTCCATTTGTTTCAATATAATTAGAAGAGTTTCAAGTAAGAGCGCTTAACAGGCTTGATGGATTGAATTTGGCCAAAATCCACGCTGGTCCAATTCATTTGGACTCAATCCACCAAGATCTCTATTTTATGTGAGCCCATTTTGACTAATTTAATTTGCATAGCATAATCCATTGAATTAGCCTATTTTGTCTTAAAAAGATGGTTGGTCTATAGTTTGCATAGATTGGATACGTGTGGGCTTGACTTATTTAGACCTGATTTTTTGTGTATTTATTTTTAATAAGTTCAGTCTACAAAAATGTCTGCAAACTAGTCCACCAAACCACAAACTCAAAGCTAGTTAAGCATCGTTAGTTTTAGTCACTAACATACTTGGTGAACGGGGGGGAAAGGATGCTTGATATGACGGTAATAAAGAAAAATAATTTTTTTTTCAGAAATTGGGATTCTATTTTTCACTAGGCTACAAACATATAATATTAAACAAATATAAGATTTTCAGTTATGTTAATAATTTATAGCTATAATACACATAAATAAAATTATTCCTGTGAAAAATATTTTTTTCATCAAAATTGATGGGCTTTGAGTTTTCAATTTGTAAACAAGGTACACACGATAACTTGCCGGATCGATTGTAAGTTTTACTAATGAGAGCAGTCATAACACAACATTATTTTTCATCGATATACGCTATGTATCTTTTTAAATACTACAAGCAAATTAATCGAGTCTTTCACTGGTTGTTTTTGGGTATTTGCGGTGTATGAGCACAATTGCACAACCTCGTTGTCTGTTGAATCCGTCATGTGTCTCTGTTGAACAAATCTAATTTAAGACACACGTTACTCTAACCGTAATCTAACATCAGACTTGGCTGACCATGACGCCAAACATTTTTGCAAAATTTATATAACATATATTGTTTAAAATTAAAAAATAATTGCCCACTTTAAAAAAATTTAAACTTGTTGAATTGGAAGAAAAAATTAAAATTATATATTACCTAAAATTAATAATAAGGTACCAATCATAAAATGGGAATATCATGTGGCAATCAGTTTTTTAATTCACTAAACTATCCGGTTTATAACCAACTGTGAACGGACCAATATCACAATTTTACTTCAGTTAAATTAAGTGAGACAATTAATATTGAACGGACCAATATTATTACTCTATTAGTTATCATTCTCCGAAGAATACGAGCTTAGGGGCGTTCACCGATTCATAAAATGGCTGATTCAAAATCAAGTAAGTGTATACTGAATTTGTAAAACCGAGTAAATGTAATATAGTTTTGTAATATTAATTTGCCAAAAATTCAATGATGATATCATACGTGCAACATAGCTTCGTTAGCTTGGTGGATTTAATAGTTTAATGCATCAATTCATCAAATTAAAAGTAGCTTCATGGGCAAAAAGTACATAAATAAATTATAAAAGATAATTATAATACATTATTGATACAGTATTATATTAGTGGATCACTAAATTTAACCTTTAATATGTTATTATATAATATGTCATATTTAACTTAAGAAAAAAGGAAAATTTAATTTGCGGTTAATTATAATATATAGTTAAAAAATGAGTAAAGGTTCCCAATATTATCAATTATGTTAGCGTGCTTTCATACGAAAGAATCTCTACACAAGCATATAAAGAGATGCGCATAAACAAAATAAAAAGAAGGAATGTATAGATGGGACCTTTAATATCTCCCGTAGAAGTGGAAGCAGAAGGAACAACAATACCAACCTTAAAAGCCTGCAGAGAACGTAGAAAAGGAGATTAGCTTATGTAGATATTAAAGACGTAAGAGCAGATTATAGTGCACAGTCAGACACATCATATATCATTATGTAGCATGTCAAATTTAATTTTAGAAAAAAAGTAAATTTAATGTGCAGCTAAATCTAGTATATGGTTAAAAATGAGTATAAGTTCCTAATATTACCAATTATATTTACGTATCTGCATATCGATTAAATCACCCATAACTATGATAGCAATAGATCCAAGAAACCATAACAAGTACCAGTGAGCTTACTTGGATTCATACTAAAAAATTCATGGTTATTTATGTGCTTTCATACGAAAGAATCCACACACAAACATAAAGAGATGCGCATAAACAAAATAAAACGAAGAAGTAAGGTATAGATGGGACCTTTAATTTCTCCAGTAGAAGTGGAAGCAGAAGCAGAAGCAGCAACAATACCAACCTTGAAAACCTGCAGTGCACGTAGAAAAGGCGGAAGAGATCAGCTTATATAGAAACTAGAAGGGTAAGAGGAGATTATAGTGCACGGCAAGACGCATTGCTGACAGCTGCCTTCACCCAACTCCTGCACGAGTTTTTATTGGTGTCATTATCTAACGACTAATAAAATTTGGCAGAAATATATAAGAAGGATGTTATGATTACAAACTAAAATCACAAAAGTATCACGATTACAAAATATTAGCAACCAAAGTGTTAAATTACGATCTGCAACTATAATATTACTATTGTAAATTACACTGCATTCATAATTTGATGATGTAATAATTGAATTTTTCTTGTAATTTTTTATAATTTAATAAATCATAATAAAACTGGAGTCACAATTGTAATCATAATTTAAAATCACAATAGTAATAATAAAAATATATTATATTATCCACAATTTAAAACAATGCTATTATATTTAAAATCACAATAGTAATAATAAAAATGGGTGAATTGTCCCTTTGATTTTTGCTATTTTTAATGTGTCTAGCTTGCAATTTTTTTCTTGACTATTATGCTAGTTTCATTTTGTCTAGCGTGCCATTTTGGTTCTTCTGGTTCTACTTTTTCTTTTATTAAGGACGTGCACTTTTTTTTAAAAAAGAGATAAGGAGATGTATCTGGTTTGATTTTAATAAAAAA
Organism: Sindora glabra; assembly: GCA_020226215.1. NCBI lineage: Eukaryota > Viridiplantae > Streptophyta > Magnoliopsida > Fabales > Fabaceae > Sindora > Sindora glabra. Next base: position 7,872 of record JAIUCU010000022.1, on the reverse strand, counting down.
ATAGCTAGTCTTTCATTTTAATGCATCTGGTTTGTGTTTTTGTTGATAACTTTATTTTTTATAAAAATTATATTAATTTAATTTTAAAAATATTTAATTTATAATAAATTATGATAATATATTATTTGTAAAAAATTAATTTATTAAATAATATATAGAATTTAAAATGTTAAAATAAAAGAATGTTCAAATAATTTATAAAATATATTCATACTCTTATTTGTCATTTTACACACAAACAACTAATTTTAAACAGTTAATTTTACCAAACACTCTTATTCAAATAGCTAATATAATTAGTTGGTCAAATCAACTAATCCAATCAGCAACCAACTATTAGTTAATTGAATTAACTAACTACTACAGTTATCAACTAATTGCCAAATAAAACTATAGTAATTAAAAAAAGCAAATTTCTCTTCTTAAAAGGAGAAGTTAGGGTGTGTTTGACTTTATTTTTATTTTTTATTTTTAAAAATTATTTTCAAATTCAAGAAAAATAAAAAGTAAAGAGTGTTCGATGAAATAAACAAGCAAAAATTTACTTAATTATAAAACTATTATCAAGAACATATTTAAAAAACATCTAAAACTCGTTCTTGTTTAACAAGAATTTCATAAACATATAGTTTTTAAAAATAAAATTTGAGAGTACATTATCAAAAAAATTTAAAATAGTTTTATTTAATAATTAAATTCAACAAACTCTTACTTTCCATAAACTCTTCCTATCTAACATTAAATAAATAAAATACTTTATCTCATTTCAATATTTTATAACTATATTTTATGAAAAAAAATTTCATTGAAAGAAATAGAATCTAAGTTGAATGATAATTTTATCAGTCAAATTGAATCCAAATTGAAAAATTAAAAGTAAAATTGAAAAAAGTAAGTTTTTCACTCATTTTCCACCTATATGTGCTAAAAAAGTTTTGGTGGGCCCAATAAGTTTTTGCTACTCTTTTCCTCTTCTATACCTTTCCTATTTTATAATAGGAAAATATTTTTTTATTTTTTTCTTTCCATTCATTTTTTTTATAGAAATAAGTCAAAGGCAAGGGTAGTGAGACCAATTTACCCGTTCTTTTTAAGGATGTTAATTCCGGCGATTCACCAATTAGATTCTTACGCGTATCCTGTTTATCATTGACTAAAAAGGGGACTTTCTTCCTCCCATGAACCAAAAAAAACTCCCATTATGGCATCTCTCTGCTTGTATATATAACGTGCAATCAAGGTGAATTTTTTTATGCATTAAATTCATCTATACATTAAATATCTAATGACCCTTACTGAATTTTATACTTATTTAAATTAAAAATATTTAATTTAATGGATCATAATTCATCAATAAAATAAATTCATTGCATTAAATTTTATTTAAGCATGACAAAATTAACTGCAACCGGTAGTAATTTGTAAAATGACTTTGAAAAGTATACCGTATTTACTGTGCGAGTATTTAAAAAGAACAATTCGTGTTTACAAATTATTGATGTCTTCAAGATTTTGCAAATTGAGATCTTGTTTTTAATTTTCACCAAAACTAGTGAGATGGCGTTTCTGTTTTCTTAAAGAAGAAGACTTAATATCGCATACCAGAATAAAATACTATAGCTGCAGAAAATTGTTCATATATAAAATTTTTATTACTATTTTCATTTATATTTTGATAAGTAAAATAATTATTTTTAAAATTTTAATAAATATTCATCTATAATATTAAAATATTTTATTTTCTAAAATACGAATAAAAATAATACTAAAACATCAATAATATGGTAAAAGTAATTTCTGTTCTCATGATAACATATTGGCTAACGATGGCCGTAAGCGCGAATCAGCCTGTGATGAAATATTGGTAGAATAGTTGAAAGACGTTCATAAGGTGGAATCCAATCCAATTCAACTCGTTGAATTGAATTTTAATATTACAGCATATAATTCATTTAAAATAAAACAAATTAGAATTTAACACATTCAAATTATTATATTTTTATTAGAATAATATTAAACTGTTTACAAATTAAATAAGTTGAATAAAAATTTATTCTAATAAAATTATTATCAAATCGGATTGGGGGAATTGTTGACCGGCTTGCCTCAATCGCCACCATAATGGTTATAGTTTCACTACAGATTCAACATCTGGGGGGATGCATGTTTTCTTCGGTTGTCATCCAATTCGTCATTGGTGTGGTTAATGACTTTGGGTCAGAAACGGTTGGCGAGGCTGATTGGAGTGGACCTTCTGAATGTGCTAATGGTAAGGACAAGATGTTGAGGACTTGCCAAACGAGCCACTGGCTTCTAGGGACAATGGCACGTGATGAAGGCAGATGAAATTCTATGAAATGTAAATCATAAAGTTATTTAAAATAACATTTAAATATTAAATTATCTTTGAATTTTAATTTAATATAATAATTATAACTTCAATTTTTTGTTAGAATATTAGACATTCAAATGAATAGATTCCTTGTACTTTTATAAATTTCATGTTAAACAAATATCAAAACAAAAAATTTGTAATGGACTGAAATCAATATAAAATTCATAAAAATGTAAGGGTACAAATTTATTCATTTAAATGATCAAATATAAAAATTATAAATATGATAATTACACTGAAATAAAATTTATAGATAATTTTATACTTAAAAGTTATTTTAAATGATTTAATGCATGGCATCTGTGTATTTAAGAATTACGGACCGGCTGATTTAGGATTGGGAGAAAAATAAAATTCTTAAATTAATGTATTAAAGGCATTAAATTAACCCACAAGTCTGCATATATTTTTAAAAGTTGAGAAGTTTTTGAAATATATATAAATATATATGTGATAAAAACAATAAATATATTAAATAAGATGAATGTTTTTATGTAGTAGATGAGAAGAGTAAATTTTTATCATTGAATTTTCTAATAATGATTAGGATTAAAATACAATTAAAGTTGATATTACTACTTAAAAAATTTACATGATTATTTAAAAGCATAATAATAAAAGATCAGAAGACAGAGAATAATTTTAATTATTACAATTATTCCATTCAATAATTAATCGGCAAGGAACTCCCAGAATTTAATCACTCCATTCAATATCTTTATACCAATTTAGTATTGTCTCTTTTATTTTATTTCATACGAAATTTAATTGTGAGTTAAATTATGTCCTTTTTATGTAGCTTTCATTGTTTTCTTTATAAAAAACATATAGGGAAAAAATTAGACTAGTGTTGTTTGGTGTAATTTATTGCAGCAAAAGACCCAAAGCTCACTTTCTTTCATTGAAGTACTCCTGTGTATGGAAATTTTACCACAATACCTAGAAGACAAAAATGACACATTTACATTGCATTTTAAGAAGACTAAAAGAATCAAAATAGAAACTTCTTTTGTTGCACATTAAAATTGGAGAGTTTTTAATTTAATACAAATAAAAAAATAAAAGACTAAAAACTTATAAAAATTAAAATTGCAGGACTTTTTACTTTATAAAAATTAAATTAATATAAAATTTTAATTATAAATAAAATTTATAAAAATTCACTTTTTTAGGAATTAAAAATAATTTTTAGTTAAGATAAAAATAAAGATAAATAAGAACTTAGAGACATAATAACATATTGTGATTTAACAATTTGGATGTTTATTAGACTTACTTTATCCATTTATTTGAGATTTTTAGTTAGTATTACTGGTTTGGAATGAAATAGTAACATGTTACTATTTAGAAAACAAATAATAACATGCTATTATCCATTTATTTGGGATTTTTGGTTAATGTTACTATTTTAGAACGAATTAATAACATCCTTTTCTTTAGCAGTTTGATTTTAATTAGGCTTGGAATAAAATAGTAATATATTACTATCTAAAGAACAGACAATAACATACTATTATTTGATAATTTTATTATTAATTAGATTTTATTTATCCATTTATTTCGAGTTTTTGGTTAGTGTTACTATTTTGAAATGAAATAATAATATGTTACTATTTATAGAATAAATAATAACATACTATTATCCATTTATTTAGAATTTTTGGTTGGCGTTACTATTTTGAAACAAAATAGTAATATCCTCTTCTTTGCTAATTTGGTTATTAGTTAGGTTTGGAACGAAATAGTAATATGTTACTGTCTAGAGAGCAGATAGTAACATATTATTATTTGACAATTTCAATATTAATTAGACTTGATTTATTCATTTATTTCAAGTTTTTAGTTAGTATTACTATTTTGGAATAAAATAATAACATGTTACTGTCTAAAGAATAAATAGTAACATATTATTATCCATTTATTTAGGCTTTTTGGTTGACGTTACTGTTTTGGAACGAAACAATAACATCTTTTTTGACAGTTTGATTATTAATTAGGCTTGGAATGAAATAATAACATGTTATTGTTTGTTCTCCAAATGGTAACATGCTATTATTTGATAGTTTAATTATTAATCAGACTTGATTTATCCATTTATTTGAAATTTTTGGCTAGTATTATTATTTTGGAACAAAACAGTAACATGTTACTATTTAGTCTACAAATAGTAACATATTATTCTTTAATAGTTTTATTTGTTAAAAAAATTATTATGGCACTACTAGACACCAAAAGAATTGGGGAGAAAAAGCTTAATATAAGATCCAAATGAATTTGAATTGATACAAATAAGCTCAAAGTTGGAAAAATAACAAGAAAATGAAGAAAAATTAAGAAAAATTATTTAAAAAGGCCCTTTTTACCAAACCAGAGTAGAAGGCATTTTGCAAGCACATAGATCTCAAAAAGTTACATAATGGACTTCATTAAACCCACATTTTCTTATTTTTTGTTGAAAGATCATATAAAGACGATTGAAAATGAGTGGTTACATGCAAAATTTGATTAACTAATGATGAATTTATAACTTTTTAAAGTTTCTTATTTACGATCGCATTCTTACAATTAAAAAAAGATAATTTTGGTATATAACATTCATAAATTATAAAATTGGAACCTATTTGAAAAAAAGTCTAGCACTACCATATCTTTAAAATAAAGTCTACAAAGCAGCACCTTACTACAATTTCCAAAAAAATATATTTTATCTACATGTGATTTTATTGATTTTCACTTAATTTATCTATATTTTCAAATATCAAAATTTTTGCACCTATTCTTTCTAATGTTAATTCTTTATCCTATTAAACTTTTTTACATCTATTTTTTAACAGAATATTCCAAACAAGTTAATTAAGTGGACTCAAAAAAATCATGATAAAATAAATTATAATTTTTTTCATATTTATATGAATTGATAATTGGATTTCTCAATTGGCATTAAAAAATATATTACACTACTCGAAAATGCATGTTTTCTGATAGAATTTTTTGCCAAAATTTTTTCCATTAGAGAAATTGAAAACATTCATTGAGAAAAAGGAACTAAAATTCAATTTTTTTTGTGTTGTCAATAGATTTATTTCCATTGAAAATTGGTTGGAAAATTTAAATATTTATTTTGGAGATGAAAGAGAATTTGTAGAGCTGGTTTAAATATTTTAAATTAAAAAAAGATAAATTATCCCTTTCAATTGCAAGGTTGTTGGATATTACACCCTTGAACTTTGAAAATTGCCTCCTTAAACTTTATAAAATATGTAATTAAGACTCAGAATCCACTTAATTAACAATTTTATCAAATTAAAGAATTTTTTTTATGAAGTTTCTAAACAAGAATCCCATTTATATGTTTTTATTTTGTCATTTTTTCATATACAATTTTTTATATTTATTATTAATAGAAATTAAATTATATATAAAGAATTTTAATAAAATAATACTTTTGTATAAGGTGAAAAATTATATGTGAAAGGATAAAAAAATAAATCAACTTTTTATAATATTTTGATTCTTGCTTAAAAACTTTATAAAAGAAATTACATAATTTGATAAACTAATTAGTAAAATAGACGGTGGGTATTATTTCTTACTTTTGTAAAGTTTAAAGGGATAATTTTCAAATTTTCAAAATTGAAGGGAGAAATATTCAATCACTTCTAAATTGATGAAATAATTTATATTTTCTCTTTAAATTAATATTTCATCATCTAAATTGCTTAAATTCTTTTATTATTTTATTATTATTAAATTAATGATACGGTGGTCTAATGGTTAGTGTTGATTGGTATGAGAATAATGGACTTCAAACTTTGCATCAGTCTACATTGTACATTTTAATAACATCCAATTATAGCATTGTTTTGTGGGTGTTAAATTGAAAGTTGGTGGAAGTGGTTTAAGATTTCAAATGCAAATCTTCCAAGGAAGTATAATCAGCGTTAAGTAACTAAGTCACACATGTTACACGCCCAGATTGTATATAGACACAATCTTGGCATCAATAATGTGAATTATTTATTTTTTAATGGTAGAAATAAAATGTTTGCGAAGATTATTTAAACAATTTATCATGCATCTAACTTTACTCTAAACAATCATTTATCCCTCAATTAGAGCATTGTTTTGTGGTGGGTGGGTGGATGGCAATTGAAAGTGGGTTAAGATTCCCAATATTTACTCTTCTTTGAAAGTACAAAAAGCAATATGCCCGACGCTTCCGGTGGTAATTGTACCATAACACTCAATATTACTTTAAAATTTCTCCTTTTTTGGTGATATTTTAAGTTTGATTTTGGAATATTTTGCTGTATTAGATGGCTTTGTTATTACTAAAATAAATTGAAGTGTGTGCCATTGATGGGATCCAGAGCGTTTATTTTAATTTATTTTTATTCTGTCAAAAAATATTTTTATAAAAATATTATTTATATATTTTATTAAAAATAATATATTATTTATATTAATGATTTTAAAAAATAATATTTAAAAGCATAATAGTAAAAAATAATTTATTAAACAAAAAATTATTTTCTTCAAATTCTTTATATATAATATTAAATCAATAAAATACTTTCTTCATTTTAATATTTTATAATTATAATTTATGAAAAATATTTTATTAATACAAACGTAACTTTTTCCTGCATTAAATATGCTGAGCATGTGGCAGCATAAAAATTAGAATTATTGAAATACATGTGAAACATTCCATAACACGATAATAATACAAAATGAAAATTCGGGTGGACAAATATGATAACCACTTATTCTCATCACAATTGCTCCGCGCTGTGGCCATCGCAGTCAAACACTAATAAGTCACATTACCTTACAAAAAACATGGTCATTACCACTCCTCCGTGGCTTCCATGGCTGGCTCAGTCATATTACACATGGAAACCGCAAGCACGCCTGAAAGCACCAGACAACCTCAAATCAGCATTAAACATAAGAAATTTTAAGCAAAAATCTACCAAATTTCAACTGAGCCTCCGTAATTAAATAAACAACAGAACTATGAACCAAAATTAAAATGCACAACTCCAACCCTTACGGACAGCCCCGATTTCCACATAGAAGCATGATAGTGCGGCTGTGGCTAAAATTTTTTTGTTTTACTGTAATACTGAATTTTCAGTTTTACTCCTTATTAATTTTTGATAAATTAAAAAAATTATTTCCTTAATTTTTGGAATCAAATAATTATTATAATTACTGACTTATTTGTTTACTTACATAGTTTTTATTTTATTATTTATAACAAAATTATAATTACTTTTAATTATAATTACATAATTATACTTTATGACATTACATATTTATTTACATATATATTTTTATATATTTATATCTTAAAATTAGGATATAATTATGTTAAGATTAAATTGATTATATTTTATGAAAAATAATTATATTTATGTTATGATGGGTATGGGTTGTAAATTAATAAAAAGAATAAGGATAGAAAAGAATTG
>JAIUCU010000021.1:0-142818 GCA_020226215.1 Sindora glabra | reverse complement strand
TGCTATGAACCATCATATTTTTTTAACATGAACTGTTGTGTCTCCTACACATAAGCCATCATATCTCTTGCACTCAAATCATCATATCTCTTGTACATAAACCATGAAATTTGTTACACATAAATCATTATGTCATTTGCACACAAACTATCATGAACTATTTTGTCTTTTGATTGTGCCTCCTGGTTATGAAACATAATATGTTTATTAAACATGAACAATTATCTCTTTTAAAAACAAACTATCATGTATCCTAGATATGAAATAATATACTTTTTGAATATGAACCAATATATCTTTTAAATACAATCCATTCTATCTTTTATGTAAACTAACATATAATTTTGATATAAACTAATATACCATTTAATATCAATTAAATATCTTTTCATTCAACATGCCTTTTCAAAATGTGAAAAATTAACAATACATAAATTTCTAATTTGCAACTTTTCTTTCTATTTATGAAGAATAACAAGACATATGTATATTTTCCATCACATCTAGTTAACTATTTTTAAAACAATGATCAATTAAATTTCATAAATCATATGACATATCTTATAATTCTATATAAAGTTCATTTAACTTTATATCATCACATTAGATACATAAGGAGCATAGATAAAAGAGATAGGATAAGAAGGAAACACTCTAAAAAGATGGAATAAGAAGAAAAAAGTTTTGAGGCATGTATCAAACTTTCTTAAAACTTTTTCATGCCCTTAAGATACAACAAAATTCAAAACTCTTTAATTTAAAGTAGTAAAAATAATTTATTACAAAGTTCTATTTATAATTGTTGAACAAAGGTGACTCTCTCACTAAACACTTATCGCAAATAATCATGTTTTTTTTTTAAAGTAACTTCTCACTAGGTATATATTGCAAACAAACATTTTTTTTTAAGTGACTTCTTACTAAGATGACTGTTATGATAATTACATCCTATCAAAAATTTCAAATTATGAAGTGAAAGGAAATCATTTGTTCACAATTTAAATTCAAAAAGCTAATTCAAACTCAAAATAAACAGCTAAGTATCAAAGTTTTTTTCGCAATCCAAAACTTTACGTATATTTACAAAATAATTTGAAAGGAGTAATGTTTTTTCATTTTCGTACGTTTACTCCTTCATTACTCATCTATATGCAAAATTAAAATTCCAGCGAAACAATTCTACATTTCTTGTATGTATGATGTTGACTTGAAATTTCATTCTCATCTATCTTATTTTCTCTCATGTTTGCTTTACTTTATATCTGGCCTCTTTTTCATTAATCACATGAAAAATATTATGAATAAATAAAAAATTTTACTTTATTATCAAAATAGAAATAAATATAATATAAAATTAAAAAGGAGAAATAGTGATTCCTCCTAAACGTAAGGACACATTTAATATGTTAGAATAATAGAACCTGTTTAAAGGACACATTAATAGATCATTTTACAACTACAAGAGTAAAGTCACATTTTCTTCTAAACTAGAACTAAAGCCTAAAATTGTAAATGATTAGACTAGAATTTGCACCCGTGCTTTCCATGGGTATCCAGCTTTTTTAATTATGAATATAAAAATAATATATATAATAAAAAATTATAAAAATGTTGAAATATAATTTGTTTTATAATTATACATTTAGATTTATAAATAATAAAAATAAAAGTATAATATAATAATTTAAAATAGAATACATAATTAAATAATTTAATTAAATTAAATCTTAAATTTTTTAAAATATTTTTATAATAAAAATATGTTATTTTATATCTATACAATTTAGTAATATTAGAGTCTAAATTATATATTATAGAAGTGAATAAAAAAATAATAGAACAACATGCAATGGAATAGAAACAATATTTGAATTATAAATCCTTCATAAAATATCAATTATTTATATTTAATTTAAAATATAATATTTAAAAATTAATATATATATATATAATATTGAAAATTTTTAAATAAATAAATTTGAAATAATTTTAAGAAAATTTAAAAAATATTATGTAATTATAAAATTTGGTTAATACTTTCTGTATTAAAAATTTAACTTATTTAAAGTATTTCTACAACTTAATTAAATATATCATGTTATATCTATACTACATAATAATATTAACATTTAAATTTTAAATAATAGTGAATGGATAAAAAATAGAAAGAAGAAAAATATGCAATTGAACAAATTAAAAAGAAGAATATAATGGATAAGCCGAAAAATAATATCAAAGTTGAAAATGAATATTTAATTAAATAATTCAATTTAGTTAAATCTTACGTATATTTTAAATAATAAAAATAAAAAATAAAATATATCATATTAGATATGCACTACTTCTAACTAATACTAATGTTTGATCCATAAACAACAAAAGCAAAATTAAAAGAAAGAAAAAATATACAATGAATTAGATAAAAGAAGAGAATCCAGCCCCATTATTGAGTAATATAAGAAATAAAAATAGATTATGAGCTTAAGTAATTAATTAAATTAAATATTTAACTTTTACAAAATATTATTAGAATTAATATAAGTATACGCTATAATATTTTTACTAACCAATGATATTAATGTCTAAATTGTAAATATTATAAGTGAATATAAGAAAAATGCTAAAAAGTAGATAAAAGAAAGTGAAACAATACATGATTTGTAAAGCTTTAATAAGATCTCAATTAATGTATGTTTAATTTAAAATATAACACTTAAAAATTAATATTCATAAAATATTGATAAAATTTAAATACATAAATTAAATTTTAATATCAAAATAATTTGTAAATAAAAATATGTAATTAATTACTTCAATAAATATTTTCTCTATTAAATTTATAACTTATTTAAATATTTTTATAATAAAATTAAGTTTAATGTGTTATATTTATAATTTTTTTAAAATTAGTATCTAAATTATAAATAATATTAGTGGATAGAAAAAAATGCAATAGGATAAATAAAAAAAGATAAATAATGGGTGAGATGCAAAGTAATGTAAGAATAAAAATTAAAAGATGTTTTAAATAATTAAATTAAATTAAATATTTTAATTATTTAAAATATTTTACAAAAAAATAAAATATATCTTGTAGAACATATATTTCATAATTATATTAATATTTGAGTTATAAATAATATGAATAAACATAAAAAATAAAAAGAGGAAAAATATGATATGGAGTAAATAAGAAAAAGAGAAATAATGGGAAAATTATTAAGTAAAATAAAGTAAAAAAATATAATATTTCATTAAGTATATCAATTGAATAATAAAAGAAGGAAGTAGAACATTATTTTATTAGTTTAAATAGGAGTGAAGCTAGAAAAAAAAAGCAATAAAGTAGATATCAAAACAATGCATAAGTTGTAATATATTGATAAAATTTTAATTGATGTATATTTAATTTTAAAATTACCACTTTAAAATTTGATAAAAATTGACAAATTTTAAAAAAAAATTTGATTTTAATTTACTTATATTTTCTAAATAATAGAATATATAATTAATTATTTATTGAATATTTTTATATTCAAATTTCAATTTATTTAAATATATTTATAATAAAATTATATATATCATGTTATATATATACTATTTTTTCCATTAGCATTTAAATTATAAGCAATAATAGGAGACTTGAAAAAGGAAAAAAATGCAATTGAGCAAATAATTAAAAGAAGACGAACAATGTATACGTTGTAAAGCAATATAAGAATTAAAAATAAAATATAAGGTAAAATAACTCAAATAAATAAAATTTTAAATTATTTTCATAACAAAAATAAAATATATATTATTGGTGGTGTTAGTATATGGATTTTAAATAATTGGAGTCGTGAAACAAATAAAAAGAAATAGTATAATGAATGAGTTATAAAATAATGTAAAAGTCAAAATAAAATAAGTAGTTGAGTAATTTAATTAAATTAAAAATTTAAATTATTTAAAATTTTTTGCAATAAAATAAAATATTAAGTGATATTGATGTAATATGAGTATATAATAAATTAGATAAAAATAGACAATTACACATACACACACACATAAGACAATTACACACACACACACACACACACACACACACACACACACACACACACACACACATATATATATATATATATATATATATATAATTTAATGAGATAATAAAGCAAGCAAAAAAAAGAAAATTGCTAACCTCCACATTCATTTCTAAAGGTTAACAATTTTTTTTTTTTATTTAAATAAAAAATTAAATTATTAATTTAATAATAAAATAATAAAATATATTATAATTAATTTACTACTATCACTAACCATTTCTATTAATAAATATATTTATTATAAAAATGAGAGAGAATAAGCAAAGCTAACAAGTTGAAAATAAATGCAATTAACAATAAAAATTATTAATAATAGTGATAAATTAATTATAATATCTTTTATTATTTTAAATTAATATATAATTTATTTTTCCAAATAAAAAAGTGAAAGTTATTAATATTCACATATGAATATGAAAAATAGCAATCCCTTAAAAATGAAAAGAAGTTGTATAATAATTTTAAAGTAATAAAAATATAAAAATTATTTATCAAATTAAATATTTAAAAATTTTACAATAAGAAATAAAATATATCATATTATATCTATACTATTTATTAATATAGGTATTTGAGATATAATCAACAGTAGTGAATATAAAAAATATATAATAATATAATTAATAATATATACATAATATAATGAAGTAATAGAATAAATAAAAAAATTATTTAATAATTTAAAAGGAAGATCACAAAAATTCAAGTTAAATAAAGTGAAAAATGAAAAGTGAAAAAAAAAGTTGGCGGGAAAAATCTTTTAAAAATATTAATACGTGTGCCGTCTATATAATAAGGAGAAGTGGAGCCGTGTTTTCTTAGTTTCAAAGTGAAAGCTGACGGAGAACTCACGATATATTACTAGTATACCAGTATATCAACGTCTTAACTGTTAATTAAATTTATTTTTTTATAAAGTTAAATTTTGTATACATTATTAATAATTAAATTTAATAATATATTGATGTAATAGAAAATTCTCCATCTTAGTTTAAAAGTGATGTTAAAGTAAATTTTCAATCACTGAATTTCCCCATTTAATTGAATATAAAATAAGAAATTTAACCTAACGGAAAAATCTTTTTAAAAATTGAAAAACTTAAGTGAAAACAAATTTAAAAAGTAGAAAATCAATTATGAAAAAATTAAAAGAGGAAAAATCTGATTGAGCAGACAATGCTGCTCTGGTGTAAAATAGGTTGGCTTGCGTCCGCTACGAAAGAGATTGCATTCGCATAATGCTTGATCTTGCAGTTCATTCCTCGGACAAGAGCTTCTTCTATTCTTCGTAATCCCACGATCTAACAGTTCCAGAAACCAGCAAGATTGAAGTATTATACGACGGTGATTTTTTTGATTAGACGCGGGGATGCTTTATTCACGAGTTCTCACTGACAATTGAATGGTTGATGCCTAATGTTTACATAACAGGTCATGGCTGAAGTTTCATGATCGATTGATTGCCTTCTATATTTGTTTTTGTGAACAATAGCTGTCGATAGTTGGATTTCTCAAGATTGTGAAGACTGGACATGCAGTGAAGATGATAACAGGTAAGTCATTTTTTTTACTGGAAATTGGTTTGTTGCTTTCTCCTTCATGGGATGTATTACCTGTTTCAGATATCTGTTTTTTTCCCCAAGTTCTGAGAAAATGAATCATTGCAGCAGGTTGGTTCGAATGTGCCCTAAATTAAGTGCGAATTATCATCCATGTTGGCATGTTGCTGTGCAGCAATATGGAAATGCAAATTTCGTGTCTTATTATCTTACGTTGAGTGCTGAATCTTACGATTGAAAGTGTGCATTAATTTTTTTATGAGAAATAATTCTGTTTCGTGTGTGTTTTCCTTGTGAGTTGAAGCCGTAATCAAAGTATCAAGTTGAGCTTTCACTGCTGACTGCGAAGCTAATTGAGTCATGACTCTTATGGAAGAGAATGTGTAATTTAGTACTATCTTCATGGGTCTAGGTGGAAATATTAGATAACAGACTCTGTTATACAATTGAGAATTTTGACTGTGTATTTATGGACAACTCTTACAGTCACATATGAACAAGTGTTAATTTATAAGTATTATTTTGCAGGAGATTTCCGGAAATGCTGAATAATATTTTGAAACAGAAAGTGTTCTGTTTGTCAATAAAGTAAGTGGAAAATTGTTTTGTTTTTCATATCACATCCATTGTGGAACTGTTGATTCCACCAAATAAACTGGATAGCCAGTAGATTGTTGAATCTGTAATTTCTAAAAAAATGACTTTCAGTTTGGATGTAATTACATGTCCCCACATCCAAAGAGGTCTTTTTCTGTAAGGAAAGGTGTTATTATGATAGGCGGATGGTGCATAGGGAAAATTCTCCTTTAGATTCCATCTCTTTTGGCAATGTTGGTGTCACAAATTTTGCAAGAGTTTGTATTATGTCTTTTCTAGTATTAATGAAGCAGGGCACGTTAATGATAAAACAAAGTGTGATTGATACATGAATTTAGGATCCACAATTGAATGGAGAGATTTGGTGAGTCTAATTGCTTTAAACATAAGATCATTTTAACAAGTACGAAGTTAATAGGCATAATACAGAAAATTGGACTACTTTATTGCTTGGAAATGTATTTGGCTTTACCTTGCTACTTAAGTACATAATGGAGGAAATAGCATATGACTCAGAATGTTCCAAGTTCGTTAAACATACTTTATTAGTTCAACCACTTGAATTGAGATAGTCTTATTGCTAGAGGTTGCAAGATGAGGAAAATGGCGACTAATGATATCTTCATGAATCTTAAATAGCTCAGTGTTTGAATTCTTCATAGTCCACTTCCCAACTTGGATGGCTGCAAGGAATTGTTGCCATCAAGTCCCTTGGATTGATGATGCTTCATGTAACTTTGTATAGTTGTGCCTCTGTAGACTGGAGGGTTTTCATCTGATAACAGTTCCTTAATTGGACTATAAACTTTTGATGTGTGCCCATCTGTTGTTGAATCATAATTTATAAAGAAGCTTGCTAAGGAAACTCTTGGGCCTCTTTGGCTTGATAGGACCCTGTGATATACACTGATGAACCTGTTGTTTGATATAAGCTGCAGTGGAACGAATTTTAAAACTCTATGGTGAATGAAATTCAGCTTTTCTTATCATATAAGCAAGTTATTTATGAATGCATTAGCCTTTTATTGCCATATATTGAAGGGAAGATAAAGAATCCAAGATGATCATGATCAATTTCATCAGGAAATAAGATGGAAATTTCAAGTGCTTCTATCATAATAACCAAAATCAGTCTAATTTAAGGGGAAAAAGGTATATAAATCACTTCTGTAATTATTATTCGTGACAATTACTTATACCTGTAAAAGATCTCCAATGTTGACAACAAGAGCCCCATGCACAGGAGGTACATCTACCCATTGATTTTCATGAAGAACTTGAAGGCCACCAAGCTGGTCTTGCACAAGTATTGTCATGAAGGCAGGATCAGTATGCTTGGCGGTGCCTATAGTTAATTCAGGTTCAGGGCATGCTGGATAGTATTGACCCATCAGATAAAGTCCTTCTGCACAACCCAATTCTTTGAGATAAGAGGGATCAAGGCCTAGAGCCTCTGACAATAACCCCAAGATTGTATATCCCAATTCCCTTATCTTCTTTGAATATTCAAGTACTATGTCTCTGCAGGTACAAAAACAACTCATCATATATAGCAAAAGGTTCAGGTTTGACAGGATCTACTGGTAAAGTGTTCCTTCAGAAATACTATTATGTATTTTAATCACATATCAAGCATAGACACTTAGAAACACAAATTTAGTTGTGAAGGAGCCAGGAGAGAGCTGCGTGTCTGTGTTAGGGGCTATGACCCTCCCCCAGATTTCTTGAAATCAGAACATCATTTGAATCACTCTCTCTATTTATGTGTGTGTTTGACTCTCAAAACTTCATTTTTGGCCCCTAAGATTTTAATTCCAGCTCAGCCTTGTCCGTGTACAATGCCTTGGGCATCCGGCCCGCCGTAAAACTCATGTCAGCACTGTGACCCCTATGAAAAAGTTAGCTGCTCTTAAGATTTGTGCATAATGTAATTTCACTATATACGTTCTAAATAGATGAATCTGGTTTAAATCAATCTATATACCTGCAGCCGACTTGATAGTTTATGAATGGCAACAATTTTAGTGTAGAGAATCATATGAGCAGGAATAACTGACAAAGCTACTATTTACACATACCTACAGACTGCTGGTAGTTCTTCAGGTTTGGGTGGATTAGGAGCCATTCTACATCCAAAGGTGTCCCTCCAATTCATAGGTACCTCTAGGTGCAGATGAACATTAGAAACATAAACAACTTTGTTCTTGAAATCTCTGGAGTAAAATTGTTTCTTCACCTCAGTGTCTTGTTCATGAAACCTGCGGTTTCCATTGATCATCTCGTCCAAAACTTCAGTGGGAATCCCATGATTGATTACTTGGAAAAATCCCCATTTCTGGCTCGCACTTCGGATCTGGTCAACTATTTCAGTATGAAGAACTGAATTGGTGTGCAAGTCTTTGAGGTTAATCATGGGGATGTTGAACACTGAGTCACCTTTTGGCTATTTTAGTGAGATTCAAATTCCCATAATAGAACATTCGTGGGACTTTGGTTATCCCAGAATCTAAGAGGCCTTTGACACCGCTCTTGTTTCATCAAATGCTTTGGCTTCAGCTTTTCTGTCATATGTGGAAGCATTAGCAGTTCCAGACATGTTTGTGATTGTGGCCACCAATAAGCAGAAAACTGATGAAGAAATTGTAAAGAAGAGCAAGTGGGGGAAGGCAGAGAAGATGATGAAATGGTTGAAATTTATCTGAAGCATTAAAAATTAATAATACTATAATTTAATAAGGTTGACTTCCGTACTTTTCCCGCATGCAGAGAACGTGCTTAATATGCTTTTAGTTACCAATAAGAAGGGTCTAAACAGGCTACGCTGCTTCCAGGGCGAGAAAAAAAGATGTCTCACGTGTCACTTCAACTTTTTTATTAAAAAATCATAATTTTAGTGAGTTTTTCACCAAATAATGTAACTTTTTTTTATATATAGTTACAAATTTTCAATAGCTTTTTTATGTTTCAATTTTGATTGAAGGAGTTTACTCAGTTTAGCACGTTTTCACAAAATATTTTAACTTTTTTTATATAAAGTTACAAAATTTCGATAACTTTTTTATTTCCATTTTAATAGTAAGGTTGTAATTTTTTATGTATTTATTATAGGCAGAGTCGGCAAAATTAAAATACTCTATGAAAATTACAAAAAAGCGTGAAGAAATATTATAAAAAAATTATATTTTTCCATAAAAACTTGGGAAAGAAGTCTGAATGGAAGTATTAGCTCCAAAAGAAAAAAACTAAGTATGAGATGTAACAAGGGCGACTATATATTTATGGCTAATGCCTTTATACTTGAAGAATTAGATGTCCCAATATTTTATATTTTTTTTCATAAAAAGATGAAACTCTTTAATGATTTAGGTTTTATAAACTTTGAGTGCAAGAAGAATTGTTTTGTTTCACAAGGTAAGAAAGAGATACGAGAAAGAACAACATGCGAGAAATATTTGGCAACTCAAGGCGTCTTCCAGGGTCATTTTCTGATTTCTTGTACAATGAAGTAGGAACCATTATTGGTGTGGGAGTAGGCCCGTCACACACGCATTCATGCATATACACGTGGATCTCCATATATATATATATATATATATAAGAAAGCTAATTATTAAAAAAAAAAGGGGCTATTTGTACTCTTCGTCTCTTTTTGGGGAAAAAAAATCTTTTGAACTAATAGAAGGTCAGGTTAAATTAGCATACTCTTCACCGTATAAAAAGGGGAGCAGGATGGAAGTGTGAAAGAGAGAAAATAGAAATAGCATTACTTTGTATAAAATATTGGGAAAAAGCTAAAGTGCTTGAGGTTTGCAAGAGAAGCATTGTTTGCCATATATCTGCTGGCATAATAGTAATACATAACATTCATTTTAGCTCCCTTTGGGAATTTGGATAGAAGGATAATTGGGGTAGTTTTCTGCACAATATTTATAGTTTGAGTATTTAATTGCATCTTTTTTAATGTTAGGGATTTTAGTTGATTATTAAAAATCTTCATATATTATTATATATTGATTTATCATATCTTTTTTTTATACACAATTTTAAATTCATTTTTAGTATTTAAGGAAAATTTTAGTTATCTAATATTTTTGTTAAATATAGATACAAAAATTATATATAAAAATGACATGGTAAATCCGTTGTCAATAATATTGTGATTTATATTTAAAATTTTCATACATTTCACATAATTAAATAAAACAATAATTACAATAGTAATTAATTTCACATTTTTTAATAATTTAAGAAACTCATTTTAAATTTTAAAGTTAGTGATGAAAATTAGTGCTATCTAAAATTTTTCAAATCAACATAAGCTGATCAACCTAAAAAATATGGGATTTATAATGATTATAATTAATCAAGGGGTAAATTTGCATCCGATGCCTATGTTAAAATCGTTGAAATGGATTCAAATCGTTAGATGAATCTGCAAGTTCATAAAATTTGTTGATTAAGACCTTTAAAAATGGAGTCTTTTTAAATGTGGATCTGATATGATTTGATTTGATAGGTTCGCGAGTCTTCATGGATTGAGTCATCCACAGATCTATTTGTAATTTTTTATTTTTAATTTTTTTATTACATAATAATCTAACAAAAATACTAATCCATTAGTCTTTAAGCCCCATCTCATCCCTCAATTAAAATCCAAATTTTTATGAGTTTATAAATGGATGCATGTCTTTAAAGATTTTTTATTTTTTTATTTTTGCATTAGAGATATTATAATTAGAAATTAAGCTTAAAAATAATCATATAAGAAAGGTTTTAAATAATTTTTTTAAAAAAGTAGAAATTAGGCCTTTTAAAAAAAGAGTTAAAAAATTGATATTTATTTTTTTTAAAAAATAAAAATCTACGAACCGAACACTTTAGGATTAAAATTTAAATATAAAAATCTGTAAAATTTACGGACTTATCCATCCGGTTCATTTGAACTAAGTCCATGTGAACTCATCCATGACAAGTCAAACAAATCCGAGGAATAACCTTCATCTTTTTGCCTATAGTGCTTTTGGCCTCACAACCATTCATGTAGAACACTACTTTATGTTCACTAATCTTAAATTGCCAATTACTTTCAAACCACGTTGCTGTTCCATTTGAAAAATATCTTTCAATTGCTAACCCATCTCACCTACACTGCTGCCCGGTGATTCATAAGTCAAATAAATATCTCTTCCATTTCTGATCTTTTCTGGGACCCTTCCTCTTCGCTTCCTTTTCATTAATTTCTTGCTCTCACTTTCATCCATTAAAGACTAAGCTTTGCCTATTTGCCCTCGTGGTAAGGTAACTCTTATTCTGCACTTCGTCTTTTACTTTGCTTTAAAATTTTTTGCTCCCACTTTTACTCCATTAAAAAATGAAGGAAAAAAAATATAAAATAACCTCTTCAATTTTGGAATAGTTGATTTTGTCCTCTTTAATTTTAAAAACTTGAAAATTACTTTTTAAAATATTATAAAATTTAGAATTAATACTTATCATCCATTTAATTAATTATTTTTTATCAAATTATGTAAGTTTTTAAATAAGAACCACAATATTATAAAATGTTGACTTATTTTGTTAATTTTTGCATATAATTTTGTATTTTATTTATAAGTATTTAATTAAAATTTTATATATAATTTAATTACTATTAATAAAAATTATATATAAAAAATATAAAAATTTATTATACTATAATGTTATAATTTTTATTTAAAAACTTCTTGAAAAAAGTATATAATTTGGTAAAATGATTAATTAATTAAATAATGAGCGTTGATATCAAATTCTTTAAAGTTTAAGGAAATTGTTTCCAAATTTTTAAAGTTAAAAGGAATAAAATCTAACCATCCCAAAATTAAAAGAGCAATTTACATTTTTTTTCCAAAATTGAAACTTTGCTTTTTTTGTGTTTCATTGCAAAGTAATTTTTTGTACATTTCATCCTTCAATTTTTTTTGTTATTCTGAATTTTTATGCTTTTTTCAACCTAAGAAAGATCGATCTGCATCCAAATTCACATGCAAAGTAATTAAGAGTTATGTTTTACAAAATGATTTAAAGTGAGTTTCAGGACATATAAACCGTTATGAAGAAGTCGTTTATTTTTCACCCTTAATCCACATGGGTCCAACTCGTGAATAACCTTAGTGAAAACCCAATCGCTCCAAAAATTGAAGAGGACTTTTTCTATTGCATTTTTCCTTGATTGAGTTCATTAATATTAAAGCACCACATCTATTTGTGCGTTGTTATAATTAAATTACAATTGTTAATACGATAACAAATTTGCCACATGCTGACGATATAATGCTTAATTTTCTTATCAACAGCTACTTGTTATGTTAGTAATTAATTATCATGTTGTAATTTCAATTGCAAACTAACAAAAAATTTTGTTAGACACGAGTAAATCAGTAATACTATATACATTGAAAGTGAAATTTAAAATTAAATTTTAAATATAAATCAAAAAGTTAACATTAAATATAATATGATAGGAAAATTTTGTAAAATTTGATCCAATTAATTAAAAAATTTGAAATTTAATTTTCAATCTCATTTTTAGTCCTTGTAAATAAATTATTATATATGTAGATTGATAACCGTCATAGCGCATAAGTCCGTCCACCAACTTTCCGGTGTACTCGGATTGAAATCTAATATAAAATGTTGGTTCATGTATTCAAAAGATATAATGCCTTTATTTAAATAAATAACATCATATAAGTTTATAAGGTGCTGATACATTTTTCCTTCTTCCTTAATATAATAAAGGAAAATTACATTGACTTCCCCGCATACTAGGCATAATTATATTTTATATTTTTATATTTTTTTAAAAATTATATATTTTCACCTTTATGAAATATAGTGATATTAATCTTTAAATTATAAATCTTTTTTCTAATATTATCTCACATGGTTTATTTACCTACATTTTTATGCATAAATATCTTTGAAAATTGAAAATAATCTCTCTTTTTTATAAATAGTTGCATTTCAATATTTTTTAATATAAATTTAGGAAAATGATCTTTCAATCATAAAGGATAATATTAGGAAAATTGCACTTAAAATGTTAATATCATTATATTTTATAACAATGGGAGCTTTAGGGTGTAAGTGTATAATTTTTAAAAATCAAAAGTATTAAATGTCATTGGTCAAATTTAGAATGATAAATATAATTTGCCCATATAAATAATATGGGAAAACAACTAATTCAACCATATCAACTATAGTAAAAGCTAATTGAGCTTACACCAATTGTTGAAATCTTTTTTTTACTTTTGCTATGCTTAAAGATTATACCAACAAACTAGAAAGGTTGGAAATGTTTTTCCTTTGACATAGTTGAATTTTCTATAAAGATATCAGTGCCTAGGTTGGGGGGGAACCAATTCCTCTTTTTTCCATGAAATTTTGTTGCATTAGCAGAATATGGTCTCCCTTTTTTTTCAAAATTCTATAATGTAATATATAGAACGCCAACTTAACTTTGTTAGTTAATGTTTTACCTAAGAAGGGGGAAGTGAATTGGATTTTAAAAACTTTTCAACAATAATGACTATGATGAATTGAATGAAAAATGAAGTTAAAGAGAGAATGTATGCAAGCTTAGCACACTAGCAGATAATATTAAGAAAAATAGAGCAATAAACAGATAAATAAAGAGATAGGGAAGAGAAAAATCAAACACTGTTATTTATCGTGGTTCTAACTTTGAAGATCTAAGACTTCAAAGTGTACATCTACTACCAAGCCTCTCTGACTTAGATTTGAATTCTAAACCACAATCCTTTCAAGTTTGAGAGCACTTGAAGAAGCTCGTCTCTATTTTTCTTTCATAAATCTCTTGAGAAACCTCTCTCAAAGCCTTAATCTCCCAAGAGATTCACCAATCTTGATGTCCCTAAGATACCTCACCCTAGTGTATAACAGCTGAAAGAATTTGATTCAAGAACGTAGCTCACAAATTCTAAAAGATGGATTTCACAATAAAGCACTATAAGAGGAATTTTTCAATCAAATGAGCTTAGTGATTTTCAAGTTTGAAAAAGAGAAAATATGTTTCTTATGTCTATGTAAAGTGTAAGCACTCTTTATATTTTTTTTATTTGAAATAAACCTTTATATAGAGGTTAGAGGAGTGAAAAAGCCATTACTAAAAAATATAGCTGTTACGGAGTAGTTGATGCCTTATGAATCGATCGGTGAATCGATTCAGGTTGCCTTCGAATTTTTGAAAAAGTTTTAATGAATCAATTGGTGAATTGATTCATACTTGAAAAACTTATATGGTGAATTAATTAGTTAATTGATTCACTTGACCCTATTTTGACTTTGGATGTATAGAATTGATTGGTGAATTGATTCAGCTTTTCTAAAACAAAGTTTAAGTAAAAATCGTAAAATGAAGAATAGGCCCATCAACTGATTCTTAGAAACTAAAATTTAAAATTTTGAAATCATGAATCGATTCATTTAGCATTAATTGCTTTCTATATCCCTAGAATTGTTTAGTAAATTGATTTGGGCATTCTAGCTTACCCTTTGGATGCTTGGAATCGATTGATGAATCAATTCATGCCCAGATTTTTGATTTTCTTGAGACCTAATTTGAAAAATAATAATTTTCTTAAAAACACAATCTAATCTCATTTTCTAAAGATTTTAGACACATGATTTAATGTTTTGTTTTATGAAAAACTTGAATCCCTTAATGATTGATTCCTTTTTTATAAGATTTCTCTCTGAACCTAACTAGAATCCTAACTAAACTTGATAAGATCTTCATCCTTTGATCTTCATTTTTGCATCAAGATTCTAGTTGATTAAATGCCAAAATCAATAGTATCAAAGTGTTTTGTTATCATCAAAACTTCTTAATAGGGCTAAAGTTAAGAATCTCTCCCTTTTTAATAATGACAAACCACTTTGAAATTAAATCAAGTTTCCACAATTTAGCTCCCCCTAACTAAAATGCTCCTCCTCAAGTTATGCCATTTAATTTCATATTACTCAAAATTTCTCCCCCTTTTGGTATCAAGCAAAAAGTGAAACATAATGGCATAGATATTCAACACAATATCCAGTAAAACATAATCAATAAAACATAATATCGAGTAAAACATAATATCATGAAGTAGGAAAAATTATTCTTGAAGCTTAAGTGAAACATAATGGCATAGATATTCAACATAATATCTAGTAAAACATAACCAATAAAACATAATATCCAGTAAAACATAATATCATGAAGTAGGAAAAATTATTCTTGAAGCTTAGAAGGGATAATGGGGTTAAAGGAACAATTATATCTAATCATTTACTATATGGTCAGAGCTGTCCCCTTCTTCCTCATTATTTGAAGTAATGGCTTTAGAATCTCTCCTCCTTCTTCCTTTAAGGAAATTGCTTCTTGCTTCCCTTTTGTCCTTCTTTCATTGTAGGAGAGAAGGCTATTTCTTCTTCAGGAGAACTATCATCACCTTCTTCAGCAATGTTCAGTTTGCTTTGAAGTTTTCTAAATTAGTACTTGATTTATGACTTGAGTTCTGTCCTTGTTTTTGATGAAGTGTAGTGATGTGTTCTTTCAAGGCTCACATATGAATTTCCTCACTAACTTGTTCTTTTTTAATGGAATGTTAAACACCTTCAATCTTCTAAAAGACATTTACTCTAAGTGTTTGGCCTTTTAACCTTCTTGATTTTTTAACTTTTCAACTTTAGCCTCCCAATTTACTTGTATGCGAAACTTTGAATAACTCAATTAGAATCATTCCATTGGAAAAAAATTTCGATTGACATATAAGAATATGTGAAGTAGGATTTGATAGGGAAAGTTGATTGGGATGTTATGTCTAATGGCTTACATAAGAAATAATTCAGGATCATCAACTTAGTGAAGTTATGCCTTTTAGGGAGAATTATCTTTACAATGGTGTAATGCAAAATTCTATTCTCCATTGAAAGGCTTGTAATTTGTAACTTGTTCTTTATAATTTTTGGTTGGGAGTGAGGCCAGAACATTCTTATGGAAACCCTTTTTGAATATTCCTTAATACTTCCAACACTTGTGAAGGGTTGGTTGGCATTCATATCAAAGACTGTAGCTAATTCTCGAAAACCAATAGAAAAATCTTCATCCTTTATAGTGAGTATAACTTAAGTAGGGGTTCCTGTCCACTCTTTTTGAGATTTATATAGAATTGTATACAAGAATTGGATAAACAGCAGCATAACCAATAAATTTTAGGAGTCCTAAGTTTTCCAATATGTGATAAATCTTCAGATTTTCATTTCTTAGGAATTTTATGTCCCAGTAGTTTCTAGGTTCTATTTCTCTGGTCATACACTAAAGAAAATTCTCAAAAGTTGTTACCTCAAAGTAATAGACCTTTTTATATTTAATTAGTAGAGGGTAAGGGTTGAGATGATGACCCTAAAGCTTTTCCCTTGCCTTACTTGATTCAGTATGTGGGCATTTTGTAGTCATACTTTTCTTCCTTATATAATGATCGAGAAGATTAGATGAAGATAAGAATGTTTTAGAAATGGGTTGTAAATCAAGGGTTTAGGTTTGGTTTGAGTTAAAGAATCAAAATGCAGGAGATTTGATGTGTTGAATGATGTTGGAAGGGATGAAAATGATTTTAGATGATATTTCTTGGGCTTTTAGTGAGAGCAAGTTGAAAGGGTATGATTGGAGATGGAGAGGCGCGATTGTGTAGGAAATGAGAGGCAGAAATAAGGTATGAATGGCATAGTTATCACACGATAAGTTTAAACAGGCTCTCCATGAATCAATTCGTGAATCAATTCATAGATGAATTCAATTATTTGTGAATCGATTAACCATCGATTCATGGCATGAAAATTTTAAATTCGAGATTTCCCTCCATATATGCCAATCAATTAGTGAATCGATTTAAGACCTCTAGAGACTAACTTCATCATTAGAATCGATTCACCACTCAATTCACTTCTAAAATGTTGAATGTCTAAATCGATTCACTACATGATTCTTTTTATTGGAATCGATTCACCACTTGATTCTTGAATGTAAAATCATTTTTCACTTTCATTCACTTCTCAAACACTTTGTAATTTATCCTTTTGACACTAAGGAAGATTGATACTTGTCATTGGGTTATATTTGCTAAAGATGAATGATTGTACCTACAAAACAACCTTTCGGGATATCTCCATGCTTAAGTTAGTACAATTATCATGAATCAAATATGTAGATCATTTCTCAATAAATTTCATCATGCCTAATTCTTTCTAATAAAATTGAAAAGATCTTCACTAAGAGGTTTAGTAAAGATGTCTGCTAATTGAAAATCCATTTGAAAAATTCTAATGAAATATTTCCTCTTTGGACATGGTCATGAATAAAACGATATCTTATTTCTATATGTTTGACCTTGAGTGCAAGATTGGATTCTTGGTAAGATTTATGGCACTTGTGTTATCACATTTAATAGGAATATTTGTAAACTTGAGTCTATAATTAAAGCTTCATCCATAAAAGTTGAGCATAATAACTATCTGTTGCTATGTATTTTGCCTTAGTAATGGATAGTGCCACATCTTTTGTTTCTTGCTATGCAAGGTACTAGTGAATGACCAAGAAATTGACATGAAGTGCTCTTTCTATCTAACCTACCAACGAAATTAGCATCCGAATATCCTTAGGAAATTCAATTTTTCTTTAGGAAACCATAAACCAAAGTGAGATATGCCTGCAAGATGTCTAAAAATTCTTTTCATAATAGTTAAGTATGATTCTTTTGGATTAGCTTGAATCTTGCGCACATACACACATAAACATAATATTTGTCTGTTAGTAGTGATAGAGCAAGGATTCTATCATTCCTCTAGACATTGTTACCTTAACTATTTTGCCTTCCTCATCTAGATCCAGTTTGGTTACTATGCTCATGGAAGTTGGAGCTGTTTAGCTTCATTCATTTTGAACTTTTTTAGTAGCTCCTTTGTGTATTTGGATGGGCTTATGAATATACCATCATTTAATAGCTTAATTTATAGCCCAAGGAAGAAATTTAACTCACCCATCATGGACATTTCAAATCACTCTGCATCTTAGCAAATTCTTTGCATAGATTAATTAGTGGCACCAAATATAATATCATCAATATATATTTAAAAAAGCAAAATGTCATCAATAATTTATTTTGTGAATAAGGCAGTATATAACTTTTCCTCTTGAAAAAACCTTTTGCCATGAGAAATTTGCTTAATCTTTCATACCAAGCTATAGGAGCTTGTTTCAGACCATATAAAACTTTCTTCAATTTAAATACATGATTTGGAAAGATGACTTTTAAAACTTGGAGGTTGTTCTATATACACCTCCTCTATGATAATACCATTTAAAAAAGTACTTTTAACATCCATTTGGTAGAGTTTGAAACCTTTCATGCATGCATATGCTAACATTCTAATAACTTTTAATCTAGCCACAGGTGCATATGTTTAATCATAATCAATGCTGTCCTTTTGATTGTATCCTTTGGTAACCAATTTGGCTTTATTTTTTATTATAATGCCATTTTCATCTAACTTATTTCTAAACACCCATTTAGTGCCAATAATTGGATAATCATTTAATCTTGCACAAGTTTCTACACTTCATTTCTTTCAAACTAGTTCAATTCTTCTTGCATTGCCAAGATATAATGTTTATCAATTATTACTTCATATATATTTTTAGATTCAATTTCAGATAGGAACGCTAAATGATCATAGATATTTTTAAGTGAGCTTCTAGTTACCTTTGTATGATATCTCCGATGACTTAATCAACAAGGTGACTTTTCATTATTCTTCATTTTTTTTCATATCCATGAATTGGTTCTTATTTTGTATCTTTGGTATGAGCTACTTCTTTGAATTCATAGCCTTTTTTTTCTTTTTCATCTCTCTATTTAACTTTTTAATCATCCAAGAGTCTTTCTGCTCCTTATCTTCATTTGATACCTTTTTCACACTAGAAGACTCATCAAATACAACATATATGGATTCTTCTACTAGCAAAGTTCTTTTATTGTAAACTTTGTATGCTTTGCTATTAGAAGAATATTCAATAAAGATGGTTTCATCATATTTGGCATCAATTTTTTCAAAGTTATCCTTTCCATTATTATGAACAAAATATTTGCAACTAAAAACATGAAAATATGAAATATTTGGTTTTCTTCCTTTGTAAGGTTTATAAGGTTTTTTTTAGATTGGTCTTATAAGGCTTTCATAACATAATAGGTTGTATTTACTACCTCAGCCCAAAAAGATTTTGAAAAAAAGCTATTATTAAGCATAGTTTTTGCCATCTTCTAGACACCTATTTTTTTTTAATAACTCCGTTTTATAGGTTCTAGGAGATGAGAAGTTATGCTTAATTTCATTTTCATTAAAAAATTTAATGAAATCATAGTTCTCAAACTCTCCACCATGATCACTTCTAATGTTTACTATGACATTTATTTTTCATTTTCAAAGATTTTGCAAATGTTTTTGAAGGCTTTAAAAGATTTGTTTTTGGAAGGAAGAAACAATGTCATGTAAATCTTCAGTAGTCATTAACAATTACAGCACATAAAGATTTTCTCCATAATTTTCAATTCTTAATGGATTAACAAAGTCCATGTGTAATCGTTGAAGTGGTCTAGTAGTGGAAAGATTTTTTATTTAAAAGTGGATTTTGTTTGTTTCCCTTTTTAACAAGTATCACAAACCTTGTTTTCAATAAACTTCAATTTTGGCAAACCATCAACTAAATCTTTTTGAAAAGTTTTCCTATAAGATCTAACTTACATGAGCAAGCCTTTTATACCAAGTTCAAGAGTCATCATTTATTCTAAAAGCATTTAGTATCTAAAAAGGCTCATTATCAATATCTATCATATAAATGTTTCCATACCTCTTACCAATTAGCTTAATTTGCTTATTATCTTGATTTTTAACAATGCAACAAGAGAAATTAATGTGACTTTGTTCCTTTGGTCACAAAATTGACTAATGCTAAGTAAATTATGGTTAAGTCCTTTAACATATAAGACATCATCAATATAAGATTTAGAATTCTTACTCATCTACTACCTTTTCCCATGATTTTTCCTTTGCGTTATCTCCAAAGGTGACATTTCCTTCTTCCTTTAGTGTTAAAGAAAAGAACTTGGATTTATCTTTTATCATATGTCTTGAGGAGCCATTATCCAAGTACCATATTTCACTTTGAGTTCTCAAGCATACCTACAAAAGAAACATTAATTCTTAACTTTTGTACCTAAATAGTTTTGGGTCCATGTGTGTTAGCTAGTACATATATCCTTTTAGGACCTAAATTTTCTTGGTTTTAACATTTATATTTCTTTTATATACACAAGAATAAACTCCATGTCCCTTTTCTTTATAATAATAACAAGTTATTTTTTAATTGGCTTCTCATGGTCTCTTTAACAAAGAAGTTTTTGTAAAAATAATTTCATTTGTTTAGTGTGTAGCCAAGACCTTTTTTGTTAAAGCTGGTCTTTTGACCAAGAAGAATGTTTAGAGAATTTTTGTTCTTTGTAAACTTCTTAAGAGTTTTGGTTAAATTATCAAGTTTTTGCTTGAGAGTTTCACATGAGGAGCATTTTTTAGAAGACTTCTTAAGGCCTTTATATGCATAAGAATAAAATCTATGTCCCTTTTCTCCATAATAATAGCAAGTTATTTTTTAGTTGGCTTCTCATGGTATTTTTAACAAAGAAGTTTTTGTAAAAATAATTTCTTTTTTTAATGTGTAGTTAATACCTTCTTTGTTAAAGCTGGTCTTTTGACCAAGAAGAGTGTTTAGAGAGTTTTTTCTTTGTAAACTTCTCAAGATTTTGGTTAAATCATTAAGTTTTTACTTGAGAGTTTCACATGAGGAGCATTTTTTAGAAGACTTCTTAAGCTTTCAACTTCTTGAATTAGTTCCTCATTTTCCTTTTCAAGTTGTTCAATATTGTCTTTTAAAGAAAATATTAACTTCTTTGAAAGTTTAATATTTCTTTTAACCTTAATCAATTTTAGATTTAAATAAGGAGAACATATTCTAGTTTTTCATTAGAACTAAAATAGATACCTCATTTCCATCTTTTTCTCCAAAGGCCATCAAGCATAGAAGAGCTTTTTCATCTTTATCATTTTCATGACATGAGTCAATCTTATCATCATCTTCCTAAGTTGCTAAATGTGCTTTCTTGTGGGAACTCTTATTTTTCTTTTTTCAAGCTCTAATTGCTTCTTCAAATAGATAGGATAGTCAAATTTGATGTGTCCTTACTTTTTGCATTCATAGCATGTTGGAATATCTTGTTTACTGACTTCACTTTTGTTTGCATTTTTTTTCTTATGACACTCTTCTTCTTCTACCTATTCTTTTAAGTGCTCTTTGGTATTTTTTGGTGAGAAGGCTAAATCATCTCAAGTGATGCATCAAACATTTCCTTTTGACAGTTTTCATCACTGTCATCCTTATTTGCATTTCTTTCTACTTTAACAGCTAGAGATTTCTTCTTTATTTCATTATCATTTCATATCTCTTAAGTTCTAGTTCATGCTCCTCCAAATTCCCAAATAGGTCTTGTAGAGTTGCATCTTTATCTTCATTACTTCTTTGACAGTAGTTATCTTTAGTTGCCGCTTTATTGTCAATGATCTTAACACTTTGTGGACTAACTCTCCATCATAAGGTGCCTACCAAGGAACCTTAGTTGGTTAACAAGAGCTGTAAATCTTTGTATCATATCTTTAATAGATTCTGCATCATTCATTCTAAATAATTCATATTGATAGACTAATATATATGTGGTGCATTTTCCTTTTTTTAACTTATGTGGTGCCCACATGAGCTATTTCAAGTATCTCATATTTCTTTAGCAATCATGTAATTTGAATACTCTTTCATATTCACTAGGCCATAAAGCATTTAATAGAATCCATTTAGCTTTAAATGAAGTTGATGTTTCCTTTTCTTTCATCAATCCATTCAGAGTTAGTTTCAAAACTTTTATATTATTTTTCCTTTTTATTGATAAACTATAACCATTTTCAATCAAGTTTCACATATCAATATCAGTAGCTTCTATAAAATCTTCATTTTTTTGTTTCTAATATGTATAGTTTTGCCCATTGAAACTTGGTGGTTTGTTTAATGGGGGACACTCGATAAAACTAGCACTAACTATATCCATAGGCTCTTAAGATCATGAGATCTTATACCAAGATCCAAACTCGAATACCAATTATTAATTAATATTTTACCTAAGAGGGGGTGAATTGGGTTTTAAAATTTTCAGCAATAGTGACTATAATGACTATTGAATGAATGAAAATGAAATTAAAGAGAGAATGTATGTAAGCTTAGCACACTAACAAATAATATTAAGAAAAATAAGTAATAAATAGATAAATAAAGAGATAGGGAAGAGAAAAATCAAACACTGCTATTTATAGTGATTTTAGCCTTGAAGATTAATATCCAAGGTTACATCCACTACCAAGCCTCTTGACTTAGATTTGAACTCTAAATCACTATCCTTTTAAGTTTAAGGGCGCTTGAAGAAACCTCAGTATAGTTTTTTTTTTTCTTTCACAAATCCTTTGAGAAACCTTTCTCATAGCCTTAATCTCCTAAGAGATTCACCACTCTTGATATCCTTAGGGATACCTCACCTAGTGTACAATAACCAAAAGAATTTGATTCAAGAATGTACCTTACAAACTCTAAAATATTACACAATAAATCACTCTAAGAGGAATTTTTCAATTAAATAAGCTTAGGATTTCAAGTTATGAAGGAGAGAAAAGAAGTTTCTTATGTCTATGTAACCGTGTAAGCATTCTTTTATATTTTTTATTTGAAATGAAACCTTTATATAGAGGTTGAGGAATGAAAAAGCCATTACTTAGAAAATATAGCCGTTATAAGTAGTTGATGCCTATGAATTGATTGATAATCGATTCATGCCATCTTTGAATTTTTGAAAAAGTTTTAATGAATCAATTGTGTTGATTCATACTTGAAAAAATTATGTGTTGAATCGATTGATTAATCAATTCACTCGACCCCATTTCAACTTTAGATGTGTAGAATTGATTGGTGAATCATTCAGCCTTTTCTAAAATAAAGTTTAAGTAAAAATCATAAAATGAAGAATAAGTCCATTAAACAATTCTTAGAAACTGAAATTCAAAATTTTGAAATCATGAATCGATTGGTGAATTGAATTCATTTGACATTAATTGCTATTATATGTTAGAATTGATTGGTGAATTGATTTGAGCATTCCAACTTGCTCTCTGAATGCCTAGAATCGATTGATGAATTGATTCATGCCTAGATTTTTAGTTTTCTCGTGAGAGTTAATTTGAAAAATAATAATTTCTTAAAAACACACTCTAGCTCATTTTATAAAATTTTAGACATAAGATTTAATGTTTTATTTTATGAAAAACTTGAACCTCTTAATGATTGATTCCTCTTTTATAAGATTTCTCTATAACTTAACTAGAATATTAACTAAACTTAATAAGATCTTCATCCTTTGATGTTTACTTTTCACACTAAGATTCTAGTTAATCAAATGCCAAAATCAATAGTATTAAAGTATTTTGTTATCATCAAAACTTCTTAATGGGGCTAAGGTTAACAAACTTTACTTTAAATAAATTCAAATTAGATGCCAATAAAATTACTTTATAGTTATTATTTAGTTTTTATAGAGAAATTTTTTAGTCAATTAAAAAGGAAATAAATAAATAAATCATCCTTTTTTAGGTAATACAATAGGTCAAAGCTAAAAAAATAAAATAAGAAAACAAAAACTAAGACATTGCAATGGATCTAAACCAACTTGAATGTATCTACAAGTAGTAAATGAGACATGGCTTGAGGTGGACTAGTGAAACTTTAGGTCTTGGAGCTAAATTGCATCCATAATTTTCCATCCAATCAGCACAATGGTTGCCTGCTCTATAACAATGTATAAGAAATAATAAGTTCCAATAATAGAAGAGAAGAATAATACAAACATAAAGAAACTAAGAAAATAAGGATAACAAAAGCAAAGAAACCTAGCAAACAAAACACAAAAAACTAGAGATAAAGAACAAAAAAAAAACCAAAAAAAATACATAAATGATGAAACAAACAAAGCTTAAAACAAGAACATAAAAAAACTAACTTCAACTAAATAAAAAGCAAGATGCAAGAATGAGGAATTGGGAATCTATAGGCCTAATCCATTGGATACAAATCCTTTTTAAAAGCACATGCAAACATATTAACTACAATATTAAAACCACTATAAAATCCAAAAATGTTAGAAAAGAGGCACCAAAGTTAAGAACTAATACAAAAACTCTATTAGATAAGCTTAAAGCCTTAAAACCTTCATAAAACCAGAATTAAGTAGAAATTTGTGTTTCCTACTAGATTTTTTATTGAGGTTAAATTCTTATACTAATCTAAAGAAATACCAACCAATACTTAAGTGAAATTTATCAAAGAGTGGGAGCAAAAGCTAAATTGCCCTCTATAGGTTACCATTGACAAGCTAGGTAATAACTTGGATTTAATGTGAAGCTAAATAAAAAGAACTTTGGACAAATTTAGAAAAGGAAAGGAAGAAAGTAAAAGGTGCAAATTAAAAAAAATGAAAAAGCAAAAGGGGAAAAGAGGAAAAGGTGAATGTGAATAAGAAAAGTAGAGAATGGAAAAGGTAAAGGGAAGAGAGAGAAATGGAAGAAAAGATGGATAATTAAGAGAAAGGAAGAGTGAAAAGATGGGATGAAATCTAAAGAAGCTCTCATAGGTGGCATAACTACATCAAAGAGAAGAAAAGTAAAAGGAAGCCTTAACAAAGAAAATCCTAGTAGAGAGGCATTATCAATAAAGAGAGGGTTAAGAGAAGGGGCATGGGTTGGTGGGATTTCAACACGTTACCATTACATGTCACACATAAAGGTGCACCAAAAGGCTTATGCCAAGCTACTAATATTGGTGGTGCTTAACCTTCTCTTCATTATTTGTGCCCAAGTTAAATTTTGTTACATTGGCAAAATATCTTATCTCATTTTCTAAAAACCTTACTATGTAAAATATATATATGTCAAATTAACTTTACTTCAAACAAATCCAAACTAGATGACCAACAAAAGTTACTTTACAATTATTATTTAGTTTACATAGGAAAATTAATTTTTTAGCAATTAAAAAAAATAAACAAATAATAACTCATTGCTCATTTTAATATGAATATGTTACATGACAATTTGTGTGTTTAGTCTTATTACATTTTGACTTGAAATAATGAATACCAAAAAAATTTATCGCTTTATTTAAATATTACCTAGATTACACAATACAATGATTCATAAAAAGAGAATATTTGTTTTAAATAAAGATATCTTTTTGTCATGAAAGCAATTTGCTAAAAAATACCTTAATTACCAATTCCATTTGATGAATAAAACAATCTTGTGATTAGGAATAATTTTTAAAGTTAACCCATTAAATAACTTAAATGTTAATTACTATTCAAAAATATATTTTTATTAAATAAAATTGGAAAATTTTTCAGATACCTTATGAAATTACTTTGTAATAATTGTTAAGATAAAAAATTACCCCATAAAAATACATAATAAGTGTAACATTATCTCATAATGAAAAATCAAATATTAAATAGTAATATTCACAAAAAAGCTATCATTATTTCAAGTGGTTTGAAAAATGAAAATCACTACTAATCTGTTATCCTATATAAACTTTTCAAAAATAGTCACCAATTTCAACACTTTAAGTGTGAAGGCAATTAATTTAAAGTAAAAATAATTATTTAATAAAAAATTACAAAATGAAACTTAACTATGAATAATTAATCATGTATGTAAAGTGAATAAATAAGGTGAAAAATAATTATACGACTATCAATATTTAATTCATTTATAATTACTTAATTTTAATTAAGTTCATAGAAAACCTAACAAATAATTTTAAGAAACAAACATAAAAGAAGATCATGCATTGATATACTTTTATGGTAATATTTGATACATATAGTTGAAACTTAAATTAAAATAAGATGGTAGAAAGAAAAGAGATTAAACATTATGATTAGAAAGAGCATTAGTTGAAGTTGAGGTCTAGTGATAGAATTAGTAACTTAAGTTATGTGTCCCTTGATATAACCATTAGCCTTGTTCCCACCAAAATATTAGGTGGAGTTAGCTTCAATTGGAACATTTTCAAAGTTAATATGACCATCAGCCTTGTTCCCACCAAAAGATCGTTTGGAGTTAGCTTTAACTAGAGCATCTCCAAAGATTTTATTGAAAAGATATAAAAGAAGTAAAATTATTGCATCCTTTAAGCTTGGTAGCTTTTCCATCATGGAATCCATTAAAAGGAAAGTGAGAAAATAAAAATAAAAGTATGAGTCAATAACTTAAGGTTTCCAACAATTTATAAAATAAAAAAACTTAATAGTTAAAATTTTAGAAAATAATTGGAAAAAATTATAAAAATATTTAGTTGTTACATATAGCTTGCAATGTGTTAAAAAAGGATAAAATTAATTGGAAAGAGAGAAAGGTTCTATGGTACAAATAGCCTAAATGAATATATCCTATATAATTAATGATGTGGCATAATATTAATGTCTTTGTGGAATAACTTTTATTAATAACCATTGATGGCTTTTCAATTTCTTACCTTGCCATTTGATAGTTAGTTAAGGTTTGAGGAAAGTTCAAGTACAAGAATTGCAAAATAGGCCTTACTTATTAATCAAGTAAGCAATATGCTTTATTCTCTTTATAGGTAGCAACAATAAGGTGAAATTAAGGTTTCATCCTTTTCATTTGTTAATAGTCTTTCTTCTTCAAGATTTCATTTTTGTAGTGGGTTTGGCTTAGGAAAAGCATTTTTTTTAGAGAAATAGCTTCTTGGTATCAATTATCATGCATAAATCGATTTCAATTTGTACTTTTAAAGATAGGAATCACAAGTTATTCATGTGATTCGACAATAAGTTTTATTGATGAGCCATTTAAAACTTCAAATGAAATTAAATATTAGTAACTAGAAATGCGTAGTTGTAGCTAATTACAACTCCTATCTATAATTTGTGTAGTTTTCCCTGCCATTAGAATATTGAAATTCCATTTATATGGTAGTGCTAATAAAACCAGAGCATTGCATTGTAGGATTATTTTTCATATGGTTTTCAAGCTTTTCATTTTCATCTAACATATTAGTTCCTAGATATGCATCTTAATTCTAAAAAGTTATCTATTTCATTAGGAGTAAGATTGTCACTACCCTCCTTAGGTTATGAATGACGTGGAGACTTGATTACTTGATTTTCACTAACCTAACCTAATCATATCCAATATATACGTATGTAAATTAACATAAACCATTAATAATACTCTTAGCATTTGTAGTTAATGGTAATAGAGATATTCTTCAAGTTTAATTTTTATAAAAATAAGGGAAGTTAGGCTTATTTATAATCTCTTACATAATTAAGAATAAGCTAAACTGATTAACCCTAATGAACAAAAGAATCTCTACCTAGATTGCTAACTTCTACGATCCAAGGCCTAGATGACATATTTATTTACAAACAAAATAACCCATTTGCTACTCATGAATGCCAAAAGGATTTGCAATCATAAATTAAAATGATAAGTGTCAAGTTTATTAAATAAACATTCTAAAATAAGAAATCATAAAAAAATTAAACTTTACCATCTATATTTACCTTTCTTTACGTATACTTAACTCTTACACAATTCCACAATTAAATCATTGGTAAGTATAATACACTTAAATTCATAACAAAGGCACAACTTTGAATCTCACTCAATTTAAGAATAATAATTTAATGTCATCACAAGAGAATACATAAAGAAAGTAAATAAATTTTCTTATAACTCTCATCTATCCTTATCCCTTATAAGCATATGCCAGATTTGACTTTCAAATCACAAGTCAGTAATTCATCTCCAACCTCGATTTTCATAGTCAATAATATAAATTACTTTTAATAATTCAACTTCATATCACATATTTTATCTCTCAACATCAC
This sequence comes from Sindora glabra, assembly GCA_020226215.1. NCBI lineage: Eukaryota > Viridiplantae > Streptophyta > Magnoliopsida > Fabales > Fabaceae > Sindora > Sindora glabra. Next base: position 114,420 of record JAIUCU010000021.1, on the reverse strand, counting down.
TATGCTTTTTTGCATAGCCTCACATAATTTAATTAGCAACATCTAGTGTACAATAACTCATGTTATTATTATTGTGCCAATCACACACTTAGACATTTTAATAATTGTTATCTAGAATATAAGGGGTAATTGATTATACCATCCTAAAGAGCAACTTTATGATGCATAATTGATTATGTAATTAATTATAGAGGCCCAGAGGGTAGGGCTTTAGGCATATAATTGATTCGATAATAAATTATATAGTCTTAAAGAGTAATTTTGTGAGGATATAATCCATTATGTAATAAACTATAAGCTTCTATAGAATAAATTCTTAAGGGCATAATCAATTATGTTTGCCTAAAAAGTAAATTTTTAGGGTATACTTAATTATGTATTTGATTGGAGTTTGGTTTTTTCAAAATTTCCCTTGTGAACATACTATTCATCCAAGAATATTTCACTAAAGTCTCATCCCACAAGTTAGAATATATAATCAAACCACCATATATTGCTTTATATCATCATATACATTAAATCTGTCAAGAAAATAAAATCAAAACCACACAAATCGCACAATTTCTCAAGATTTGTAGAGAATATAGGAAACTTAACTCCAAATAACTTAAATCATGTAAAAGCATCCAATTTTAATTAGAATCCTTACTCAACTTATGTGAAAAAGATGATAAAAAGATGGAATTATGATTGCTTACCCTTTATTTGTATGAAAATTTTGATGAAGATTTGTGCTATTTTCTTACTTGCATGTTGAAATGAAAGAGTAGAAGATGATGGTTTGGGGTTGTTGGCGAGAAATGTAAGAGTTGGTTGTCAAAAATGTTGAATAAAAGAAAATAAGACTAAGGGCAAAGTTGAACAATTATTATAAATCTCCTCTATACTTAAGTATATAATTCTAATCATACTTAGCCTTTAAATATTTCATTTCATATTCCTTTTTCTTAACTAATTTGCATAAATTGTATTTTATTTGAACTTTATAGAAAACTTTTGTACATTGCATATGACCTTTGTTTCCTTAAAGCTTAACTTAATTTAACACCTCTTTAGAACTAATTTACTTCATACAAAACTTTATTCAGCATGCTTTATTTAATAATCATAGACTAAATTGTAAAAGATAAATCTATAATATAATTAAGGCTTTTTTTGGGTAATCTAGTTTTAAGTGAGTATCAAAATAAGTTGAAATTTAAAAAAGTAAAGATCACATGTAATGCATGTAAGTTTTTTTTATTAAATTTTGGATGAAAAATAGTTTAGGTAGGTATAGTATTAATGATTTAAAGTACATATGAGTGAATTACAACACTTTTAATTATAAGTAAGTTAAGTTAAAAAAAAGGAATAAAGCATGAATTGACGAAAGTATAATTTTTCCTATTTGTTACATGCTAACCAAGCTATTGCTTAAATGTCATTATTGCATAACAATAATTAATGGTTTTAATTTTCAAATCATGATATAGCAAATATTACCTATTTCTATGTTTTCCTCAATCTAATTTCAACCTTCTTCTTAACTCTTGCTTTTAATTCATTCCTTGATTCCTAGAAAAAAGATATATTTGTTATAAAAATAATAAATACTTTAGAAATAACTAAAGAAAAATATGAAAGAGATGAAGAAGAATTATGAGAAGAAAAAGAATATTTGATTCAACATTATATAGAATGATTTATACAAACCATATTTAGAAGGCAAATAGATTAAATGTTACAATTTCATAATAATAGTTCATAAATAAAATTGAAACCTAATAATTAACTATAATATAAATATATCGTTTAACTTATAGACATCTATATTTAATAAACTTAATAATTATTCATAACACTCCCTTTTGGATGTCTATTATAAAACATAATGAGATATTGCCTTGTTAAAAACTTTACTAGAAAAATCCAATGGGATAAAACCTTGGTTAAAAAAAAAGTACAACAGATATTAACTTTCCTTCACAACAATATTATTTAAGATCTCTTAACTGATGTAATCTAATATTATGAGCAAGCTTTTTAAATATTGTAGTAAGAAGTGACTTGGTGAATAAATTTACCAAATTACCACTAGAATGAATTTCTTGAATATCCACATCATCATTCTTCAAAAGATTATATATGAAAAAGAATTTTAGTGAAATATGTTTTATTCTATAACTTTTGATGTGTCCTCCTTTTAATTAAGCTATACATGTTGTATTATCTTCATATAAGATTGTTGGTAACTTCTTTTCAAGTGACAAACCACATACTTCTTGAATGTATTGAATTATAGGCCTTAACCAAATACATTCTTGACTTGTCTTATGAATTACTAAAATTTTTGCATGAATAAAAGAAGTTGTTGATATAGTTTGTTTCATGGAACGCCATGAAATAACTATATCACTATAAGTGAATAAATAACCTATTTGTGATTGAACATTATAAGGATTAAATAGATAACTTACATCTACATATCCAATTAGTTCAAGTTTGGATACATTTGAATAGTATAAATTCATATCCATTGTATTATAAAGATATTAAAGTATATGCTTAATTCCATTCCAATGCCTTCATATTGGGCAAGAATTATATCTTATTAATAAGTTTACAAAGAATGATACATCAAATCATATATGATTAGTAGGACACATTAGCGCTCTAATAGTACTCAAATATGGTACTTCAAGACTAAGTGATTTTTCACCACTCTCACAAGATTGAAAAAAGGTCCTTATTCACATCTAATAATCTTATAGCCATTAGGGTGCTTAATGGATGAACTTTATTCATATAAAAATGCTCTGCACCTTTATTACATAAGTTGTTTGATGTATAAGAATTCCATTTTCTATATATTCAATCTATAGACCAAGGTAAAGTTTTATTTTTCCAAGGTTTTTCATTTCAAAATCCTTGTTTAATCAATTTATTGTTTGTGAAAGCTCTTTAGGAGTTCTATTAATATTTAAGTCATCAACATAAACAACAATTATAACAAATTCAAATATAAATCTCTTTATAAAAATACATGGACAAATTGGACCATTTTTAAACTTTTTTCAACAAATATCCACTAAGGTGATTATACCATATATACCTTGATTGTTTTAACCCATATGAAGATTTGTTTAACTTGATTAAGTAATGTTCACAAGAATCTTAATTATATGTCTTGGGTGGCTTAAATCCTTGAAGTGGTTTCATATAAATGTCATTATTAAAAAAGCCATATAAATAGGTCATAACAACATCCAAGAGATGAAAAATCTATTTTTCATATATTATTAAACTAATTAGATATTGAAAAATGGTTGTGTCCACCATGAAATAGTATGTTGCTTCATAATCATTGCCATGTCTTTATGAAAATCCTTATGCGATAAGTCTTGCTTTATGTCTCAAATGTCATTTTTTTTGTTTTGTTTTCACACAAATACCCATCTATATCCTACCAATTTTACACCATCAAGCATATGGACTATAGGTATAAAATTTTTACATTTTGCAAGTGAATTCAATTTTGACTCAATAGCTTTTTTCCATTTTAGCTAGTCATCTTTATGTTTGCATTCCTCAATAGATTTGGTTTAAGATCCTTATTATTAAGTGCTATAATATATGCAAAAACATTGTTAATTTCTATTTTATTACAATTCCATTTCTTTCCTCTCATAATATAATTTATTGAGATATCATCATTTTCAAGCACTTGAATTTCTTTTAGAATTGTAGTATTAATCTTGTTTGGGGACTCTTTTGGAGTTATTTTTTCCTTAATTTGACCATCCTAATTTTTTTTAATTTTTTTATTTTTCAAGGATTTTTATCTCTAGAATTAATTGATCCACCATGCTTTAAAGGTGTTTTAGACTTACTAGGGACATCAATTCTAATAGGAGTATTAGTAGCTATTTTTATGTCAATAACTACATCTAGTAATTGATTTGATAAATTTTGTAAATGAATAATATTATGAACATCTAGTTTATATTGCTTTATATGAGGATTAAGAAAGATAGTGATAGTTTATTTCAACTAATCTCTTAATCTAGTTGCTTATTTTCTCTTAATGTTACAAAAATTAATTCATCAAAGTGACAACCAACAAATTGAGTTATAAATAAATCTCCTGTTAAAGGTTCTAAATATTTAATTATAAATGGAAATTCATACCTAATATTAATTCCTAACCTTATTTGAGGACTTATTCTAGTACCTTGTGATGGGGCAATTGAAACATATATCGCATTTCCAAAAAATTCTTAAATGAGAATTATTTGGTTCTTAATTGAAAGCCAAGTGTGAAAAAGAGAACTTATGATATCTTATTAGCTTAATGTGAATTAGTGTTGCTACATGCAGAATAGCTTGTCTTTAAGTAGAAATTGAAAGTTTTGCTCTCATAAGTAATGGTTTTACAATTAATTAAAAGCATTTGATAAATAATTTTGCAAGATCATTTTATGTATGAACATGTGCTACAAGATGTTCAATTGTTATGCCAATAGATATACAATATTCATTGAAAGCTTTAGAAGTAAATTCACTAGCATTTTCAAGATGAATTATCTCAGATAATTTAGAAAATGCACTCGTAATTGAATCAATTGAGGAAGTAATCTCATAAATGTTAGTTGTGAGTCGATAAGAAAAACATATATGACTATCTTGTTGAAGCATTAACTAAAACCATAAAATATCTAAATGATTCACATGGTGGGTGTATAGGTCTACATATATCACCTTGAATACGTTCCAAAAATGCAATGGGCTCTTTTTCTATTTTAGCTAGTGATGGTTCAATAATTAACTTTCCTTGAGAACATGTAAAATATGAGAAATCATTTAATTAAAGGATTTATTGGCTTTTTAATGAATGCCTATATGAATTCTCAATAATTATTCACATCATTATTACTCTAGAATGTCATAATTGGTTATGCTTGTTAGAATTCGGATCAACATACATAGTGAAATTTTAAAATTTTTTATCCAAAACCTTCCTAGGATCCATACAAAAGTCATAAACCAGTATTCGAATTTTACCTTATTTGTGCTCGTATTCTTTTTGAATGAATCTTTGAGAGACCAAGATGAATTAAAGGCCGGTCGGAAGGTACAACATCTCTACAGTATCCAAACGGAGTGAACAATGACTTCTCCCTTTCACGAAACTACTAGGATTCATTTCTTTCACTAGGATTGGGTTTGAACATTTTTCTAAAGTGATTTAGGGTTTGATTGAAGCCAATATGCGTTTTTTGTAATGTACTGCCTATAAGTCCTTTTATAGAATTAAGGCATATCACAATCTTAGTCTCACTACAATAATACTTTAAAAATTCTAATCATACTAAATAACTATCATCTTATCATTTTCCTAGAGAGAGTGAGAAGAGATAGAATTTATCTATTAATTATCTAATATTAGATAATAATAATATTATCTCATAATATAATTATTGAATATTAAATTAGCATATAATTATCTTATATTAGATAATAATGATATTATCTCATAATATAATTATCTAATATCTAATAACGTAATTATATGATATTATTATAATATCAAATAATATTACATAATATATAATATATATTATGTGAATAAATATATATTATCTTAATAATATATATATATATATATATGCATGAAAATAAGTCTAATTAATTAAATTCAGTTCAACTAAAACTTAATTAATTATTGTCTTATTCCTACTCTTTTTGTGTAACCTTGTAGGTTCTTACTACGTTGATAATGACTCATTTTGAGTCATAGATAATGAGTGGTATCTAGCAATACATCACTGCCACTCAAGTAGTAAGAATGTCTTTGATTTGACATCTACCTAATATATGATCAATATTTTACATCATAATCCCTTTTGTAACAATATCCAAATCGAACTGAGGGCATGGAGTGTGTCATCCTCGTCAATGTTCAATTTATATTTCTTAATACTAAGTAGATTTAAAATAAATGATTAAAATTACATATTAATCCAATTGAGTATGGTCATACATTTCTAAGTCTCACTCAATTAAGGGCCCAAGGATATTTCTTTTTTATACAAAAGTAACAAAATCCTATCTACATCACTTACTTCCCTCTACATGATTTGTGATACACCCAATCAACGTCCTACTTGTCATCCCGATTAAAGGTGACATAGGACGATATAAAAGTGAGTAACTCCTGATGTAGGGAACCATAGTGACTTTATGTCAAAGGATTATGTGTATTTGTGATCATATGAGAATAACTAATAATACGTTTATCCATGTATTATTCTCATAATGGTTTAGTCTAATACATTGTTCATTAAGAATATATTCATGTATTGACTTGATATCACATATCTATAATTTATAATCATCAGTCACTATATATGCTAGTCTCGATATATTATTACTATCCTTCTTGTAATAATACTGGACTAGGGGTATTTTAAAAATAGTAAAGCTATTCTAAGGATAATTATTATATTTAAGTTATAATTTACATAAAATAAAATAAAATAATTATATTACCAAAACGAAACGTAATACATTGTATAATATTACAATCATCTCTATGATTGACTCTTAGGACACACACCAACAGTGCTAAACAACAAAATTATTATGATCAATAAACTTTAAGCTTGCTATAGCATATGCTTCAATTGTACTCATGTTTATGTAATACAAATCAGAAGAAAAGGTAGGTAATTTTTCTAATATATATTTTTTAATCCAAATAAAAATTGGTAATATACATATATTCAACATTCCTTTCATTTGTTATCTTAATATGACATCCACTTTGATAAATATACTTGAAACTTAGTAAGTTTTTTTGAGACTTAATAGAATATAATGCATCATCAATTTTAAAATTTGTTCCTCTTAGTAATAATATATTAGTTCTTCCAAAGCAATAAATCAATCTTGTATTACTAGATATAGTAGTAACATTGACTTTTTACATTATTAAATATGAGAAATATTTCTTATCCTTAGGTATGGTGTATGTTGTTATAATGTCTACAAGGCTAGTATCTTCATTATTGATTATATATCCAACTAGATAAGTATTGATATTCTTCACTGACATAAGATACATAACATGAAAAGTTTAAAGTTAATATAAGAAATTTCACAAATATAACAAAGTATTTAAAAATATATAACAACTTTTATTTGAATTGCTTATTGAAATAACATTAAAAGTAAAAATATAATTATAACAAAAGAAATTGAAACATTTTATTTTTGTACACTTTCGTCTCCAATCATATCATGACCCAATCTCAAGTATTGTGACTGGCGTAAAGACATCTAGCTAATATCCGATCAATTAGACATCTTTACAAGCTTGTAGGAAACTATATCTGACTATTTTATAATAAAAGAAAAATACATGGTAGCATTAAATAATATAAGTAAAGTAAATTGCATTGCACGTGCAATGAAAAAGTTAATCTATGATATTAATATATAATAGCATAAAAAAATTATTTAGTAATATACATTGACTTTAAATGTACAATAAATGATTCAAAATAGTAATTTTTGTTACACTATGCCCCATGGAGATTAGAAGGTTTTATGCATTATATCAATCCTCTGTTGGAGTTTCTTGTTCTTTATCTGTAAAATAAAATAAAATAAAAAAAAGTGAGTATATTAAATACTCAGTGAGTAGCTATTCAATCTTTATCCCTATGGTTTTCCCTAATCAGTTCTCTAGAATGCAAATTTAAGAAGACTAGATAAATTCCATATACTTAGCTTTATTCACATTAATATCTACCGCTTATCATATACATTACGTATTAATATTACATCAATAGAAATGGCTAGTATGGTATATAGGTTTCTTCCTTATTTCTTCGGGCCAACCTTATCCTGTTCGCCTCCAACCTTTTCCCTCCACTTCTTACCACCCCTCTCCTTCTTCTAGAAGGATGCTACAAGCCATAGGCCAATCACCCCCACACGTATCAAGTAACATAAATGAGCCTTTGTAGGCTTTTTGTGCCAATTAAGGTAAAATCATGTCAATCCATCATAACAAAGGTATGGTCAATACTAACTAGCCATTAGCAACCTAATCAATTTTCCTTTATCAATGTAACAAGTGTAGATTTCAAATTTAACATTAAAGAGTGTAATCATTGCATATTCTCACAATGTATCATAATTTCAATACATTGAGCATTTCACAAGTTATAAATCCAAGAATTAAGTGGTGGTAGCTCAAAGATAAGAAACAAAGGACTTTTAAGAGAATATTATTGGAGGAAGGTAATTAGGTAGCACAAGGAAGTGCCAACCATATTTGGAATGCAATGGCTAGGAAGGTTAGGATGGTTGCTAAGATAGTTTTAGGTGAATCAAAAGGTTTTAGACTGAGAGATAAAGAATCTTGGTGGTGGAATGAAAGTGTGCAGGAAAAGATCAAAATAAAAAAGGAATGTTTTAAGGCTTTGCACGTGTGTGACAATACGGATAATTGGGAAAGGTATCGGATGGCTAGGAAGGAGATAAAAAAGGCAGTGAGTGAGGCACGATCTAAAGCTTTTGAGGAGTTCTACTGAGATTTAAGGATAAAGAATGGAGAACAAAAGATTTACAAGATTGTCAAAAATAAGGAAAGAAAATCAAGAGATTTGGATCAAGTAAGGTGTATTAAGGATGAAGAAGGACAAGTTCTACTCATAAATGAAGATATCAAAGAAAGATGAGATAAGTACTTTTATAAGCTTTTTAATGATGAGCAAGGAGTGACTAGGGATATGGGAGGATTAGAAACTTAAGAGGATAAACAGAATTTAGCTTATTATCGCAGGATTCGAGTTAGGGAGGTAAAAAAAGCTCTTAAGAGGATGGATAATGGTAAAGCCGTTGGTCCGGATGGTATTCCTATTGAAGTTTGGAAATGTTTAGGAGAGCAAAGTATTTTTTAGCTTGCTAAGTTATTTAATGAGATTTTGAGGTCTAAGAAAATGCCAAATAAGTGGAGGAAGAGTATTTTGGTGCCTATATACAAGAACAAAGGAGATATTTAGAATTGTGCAAACTATTGAGGGATAAAACTTATGAGCCATACTATGAAGTTATGAGAAAAAGTGATGAAGCATAGATTAAAAGACGAGACTAAGATTGCAAAGAACCAATTTGGATTTATATCAAAAAGGTCTACAACATAGGCTATTTATCTTCTACGAGGCTTGATGTAAAGGTATCGAAGTAAAGAAAGAGATTTACATATGGTTTTCATTGACTTAGAAAAAGCTTATGATCGGGTATCAAGAGAAGCATTGTGGAAGGCTTTGGAGAAGAAAGTAGTTCGTGTCGCATATGTTCGGGCTATACAGGATATGTATGATAGAGTAACTACAAGTGTAAGAACTCCTGGAGGAGAGACAAAGGACTTCACTATAAGGATATGTCTACATCAGAGTTCAGCTTTGAGTCCTTACTTATTTAATCTAGTCTTAGATGTTCTTACTAGGGACATACAAGAGAATATTCCTAAATGTATGCTATTTGTAGATGATATAGTCTTGATTGAGGATTCACAAGAAGAGGTTAATTATAAATTGGAGCTTTGGAGACAAGCGTTGGAATCAAAATATTTTCGCTTGAGTAGGAAAAAGACGGAGCATATGTATTGTAAGTTTAACAAAAAGCAAGATAGAAATGATTTGGAGACAAGAATTGGAGATCACATCATACTGCAAATATCTAAATTTAAGTACTTAGGATCTTTTTTACAAAGCAATGGGGAAATTGACAAAGATGTCACACACAGTATACAAGTTGGATGGTTAAAATGGAGAAAGGCATCTGGAGTGATTTGTGACTATAAAGTACCTATTAAACTCAAAGGAAAGTTTTATTGGACTGCTATATGACTAGCTATGCTCTATAGTAGTAAATGTTAGGCTCTAAAGGGACAACAAAAGCAAAAAATTGGGGTAGCAGAAATGAGAATGTTAAGATGGATGTGTGGTCATACAAGAAAGGACAAGATAAGAAATGATTGTATACAAGAGCATATTGGCATGGCACCTATTGAAAAGAAGATGATAGAAAATCAGTTAAGGTGGTTTGGCCATGTGCAAAGAAGGCTATTGGAGGCACCAATGAGAAGAGTTGATCACATGGTCTTTAGCCTTGTGAAAAAGTACAGAGGGAGGCCAAAGAGGACATTAAAGGAAGTTATAAAAAGGGATCTCTTGGTGAATAATATCACCAAAGACTTGGCTTTTGATAGAGTCCAATGGCGTCATGCGATCCATGTAGCCGACCCCACTTAGTAGGATAAGGCTTTGTTGTTGTTGAACATTTCACAACTCAATCTAATCTATCACTATATTCTATACCATTAAAGAATATTCAAATAATTACAATAATTCAACACATTATTCTAATCATATTCTAATATCATCACAATGTATTTCTAAGCATCAAATACTTAATGTATTTTACAAATATTCATTCAACAATACTATTCACGTTCAGATTTCAGAATAGGGCAGCAGAGGGCATGTTACCATATGAGACCCTTTTATATCTTCTAAAACATTTCCAAAATTTCTAAAATAATTATACAATGTTCTCAATATGTTAATTGAAAAATATGAGTTTTTATGTTTCACAATTAATCAAGAGAATCTGCCCAAAAAATTCATGAATCATGCCCTTCCAAAACAGTTTCAATCTCTGGCAGCACTGGAGTTTTGAAATTGTAGGAATTTATTCACTAGGAAAGTGAGCTTCAATTATCACGAAAATTTACTATGTTTTAAAAAACACATGGAAGGGTGTCCAGTAATTTTTGTATAATTTTTACTCATCATTTAGTACCCCAAATAATTCAAGAACAGAAGCGAAATTATTCAGGTCCTATTTCTGGGCAAGTTGCACCTTTGTACAGAAATGTCCCTTGTTCAGGTTTCTAAAAATTTCTAAAAATTACTAATAAATTCTATATGTATCTTGACATCATAAGAGACTATGAAATGGGTGTTTTTGAATTCTTAATATGTCCTAGTATGTCCCTAAAATTCATGGTTTAGTTCTGGATTTTCAAGAATTCCAGAAACAAAATCAACAGAACAATTTCTAAGCTCTTTCCACTCCATCTGCACTCAAGGCTTAACAAATGGTAATCTAATCATTCATTCATACTAATATTGTTTTAATATCTTTAAATACAACTTAATAACACAATTTTTCAGCACCATGCCTTCATTGCATGGCCACACACCTAGTTCCATGAAATCACAATTTTAGAAAGCAATATTAGCAAATTTGTAATCAAAATTCAATGGGAAATCAAGTGAGTTGCTACTCACCTCTGAACTTTTATATTTCAAAACTTCAAATTCCCTCCTAAAAGAGAAACTTTCTGATTTGAAGAGAATAAGGATGATATCTCCTAGTTTTGGATGATTTCTCCTAGCAATTCAAGCAAACAAGTAGCAAGAACTTGAAATTTTGTAGTTGATTGGTCTTATTTGTGTATTTGGTTATGTTAAACGCTTGAAGAAATCTCCTATGGCAGCTGCAATTTCATGCAAATGAGGGAGAAGAAGAGCTGATTGGGGTTTTCTCAAGGTTTCTAGGGTTTTCTACAACTTTTTAGAAAATGTGCCTTTTTTATAATTTAGCCCAAAATTCATGAAATTTTTTATGCTTTTCTTGCTGTTTTGCAGCAGCCAAGGACGAAATTTTTTAGGCTCTCCTTAGCCCAAAATTATCCAAAATTAATATAAAAATAATGGGGCAAAATTCAATTTTTTTGAAAAATTACAATTTGACCCAAATCTTTTCAAAATTTCACTTTTACCCAAAATTATTTGGCCAATTTTCAATTTAGTCCTTGAATTCAATTTGGGCTTATTAAAAAATATGACAAATCATTCCAAAAGGAATTTAAATGATCCAAATCAAATTATATCAATTCCAGACTTATTTTACTGAATTTTGGCTCACCCGGGTCTTTAAAATCGAGTTTAGTGCTATCGAAATTCCTCTAATCTTTTAGGCACATTTCTAATAATATTTTAACTCAAATTTTATCTATATTAATATTTTAAAGGATTTAGAAAACTTTCCAAGAGGTTACCCATTTCTAAAATCTCCTTGAACTGAACAAGTTTAATTGGGAAGTGCTAATTTACTTTAATACTTTAAAAGTAGTTATTGGGAAAAAGTCTCCTAGAGATATTACAAATCAAGTGATCAATTCTTTCTTTAGGGTGAATCAAGAAGTTAGTAACATCTAAATGAGTTACATTTGTTTAACCTTTATTAAAATCATCATCTTTGTGAATAAAATTTATCCTTATATTTTTTCCTTTTATTTTTCAATGCTTCTTGATAAATTTCAAGAAGATATTTTGATGTACGATAAATTCATGACTAATGACTTTTAATGCCCAATGATAATATAATTTTTCTTTGTTCTTTCTGTTTCGATCACTTTTGTCCTTCACATGTTTATTTTCACTACCTTTTTTGTAGGAATACGTATTTTTGGAATGACCACTATGATAATGACCTCAACCAGATCCATATTCACATCCATGCCCATGCCCATGCCCATTACTACAGGTGCAACCTCAACTTTATCTAATATTATGTTGGTTATATTTTATCGTATTCATTTCAAGGAATGGAATAGAACCCATTAGATAGGCTTCATGATTTTTTATTAAGAGTTTGTTATTTTGCTCAACAACAAGAAGACATAAGATTGATTCAAAGTATTTTTTAAAACTATTTTCACAGTATTGCTACTAAAAAAGCACATTTGACATGTGAAAAGTGGAGAATGTGTTTTCTAATGTATCCTTTTCAGTAATTTTATCTTTACATAATTTCAATTAAGAATTGACTCTAAATATTACAGAGTTATACTCACTTAAAGTTTTGAAATCTTATAAGCATAAGTGCATCCAATTATAATGAGCTTTTAGGAGGATCATTATTTTCTAGTGGTCATATCTTTCTTTTAAATTATTCAAAAGAACAAGTGGATCTTTTATCATAAGGTATTCAATTTTTAAACCTTCATGGAGATGATGATGGAGAGAAATCATCACTTTAGCCTTTTCTTGATTGGATATTTTTCCCTCTTCTTTAATTGTGTCCTTAAGACTTTTTTGCATATAAATAAATTTCAACATTTAACATCTATGACAAATAATTCTCTCCTGTAATGTCCAAAGTCATAAATTTAAAATTTTCAAGATTCGACATAATACTGTTATAGACATGTAAAAATAAATTAAAAAATTTCTTATGTAATAAAGGGTAAATATTGAAGAAAATTATTAATCAGCATATTATTTATACAATTTTTAATCCACAGCCTATTTTCTATTTATTGTTAATTAAAATGATGGTAATCTATTAAGGAAAGTTTTCATCATAATCTTAGTACAAATTTCCAATCTACAAAGTGATCATACATTGCAAAAATGATTATACTTATTAAAAGATGTATACTTTAAACTATATCAAAAAGTGAGCAAAATGAGAAAAAAAGGTAAATTATCTAGGCCATGTGTTAATTGAATGAATCAATTTTCTAACCAAAGTTTTCAAGTAAAGCATTAAAACCATTATAACTCTGAAGGAAACAACTTACATAGTAGGTTAGCAAGAACTTATGCAAAGAAAATAAAATATCATACAATTTTGAAGAAGAAAGCACTTAAGCCTTCAAAATTAACCCACAGCCAATTTTTTTACATGAATTAATTGATATGACTTGTGAATCTACAATGTCACAATATTAGTATTTTCATATTAACAAGAAATTTAAATCATATTATAAAATCTTTCAAATATGAATTAATATAAATTCTATACTAATCACTAACTAGAATGTGCTTAAATTTATATTCATATTCATTATTCACATCCAAGTTAAATGAAGCATATAAACAAAAGTTAGAACAAAATGTGAAAGCAAATATAGCTACAAATGCAAAACTAGTAATGAAATATTGATTAAAAATTCATAGAGATGGATGCTTTTTTTATCATTATTCTTTTTTATTTAATTATTCTGAATTGAGTAATTAGAGTGAAGGAATAGGGGTTGATAAAAAATTCAAAGAGAACAATGGGATGTATATGTATGGCATAAGAAAAGATTATAGATCATGTAAATTTGACGATGCATTGTATAAAGAAAAATGAACAAACCAATAGAAATAAAATAAAATGAAGGCACATTTAGCAGAGATTGCATTACAATATGAAAACGTTTAATATATATAAATTTGAGTTGTTAATTTGTAGATCTTATAATTTCTAATAAAACTAAAAACTATTATAGTGATAAAAAATTGATTCTTTTCAAAGCATAAATGAAATAAGGAATACAAAAATGAGATAAGAGAGAGAAATTACTATATTAGCATAAAATAATAAGATTAAATAAAATAATTTAGATATAAAAAGAATTACCTCGATCAGTGAGAGTGTCATGCTAGTAACGTATTATGAAATAATAAATACTTAAAAAATAACTAAAGAAAGATATGAAAAAAATGAAAGAGAATTACAGAAGGAGGAGAATATTTGATTTAATTGCATATAAAATGATTTATACAACCCGTATTTATAAGATAAATAAATCAAATGTTAAATTTTCATAATAATAATTTATAAACAAAATTGAAACCTAATAATTGATCATAAAAGAAATATAATGTTTGACCTATGGACATTTATATTTAATAAACCTAATAATTATTTATAATAATATTTTATTAATCTATAAATACATGTTTTGGTAAAAAAATTTGAGAACCATATAATATGTGCTTTGCACATGTCTTCTTTATATTCTCAATTCTTAAAAAAAAAAGCCTAATTTGTAATCATAATTAGACTTAGTATTAGAATTAACCTTTGTAAAAATGTTACAATAATGAAGGCTTAATAATCCATACTAAATTTGATGAATTTTATAATGATACAAATATAATTAAAATAGAATTTGTAAATGGAAAGTTCTATTTATTTTATCGGAAGGCATTTTATACAAAAATATATTATATGTATATATATTAATGAATGTATGATATGCTACTTTTATTGATGATTAAAAAAATACTAAAAATATGATAGTGAAGGAAAATAAATTCCTTCTTGAAATACAAGAAGTTATTTTTTTAATTTTTTATATTAAATATTAAATAAATAAAATATTTTATTTTATTTTAATATTTTATAATTAATTGAGAGAGACTATAGTACACTACTAATATAATGACAAATTGATACACCATCAGATCTAACCGCACATTAGATTTTTTTTAAAGTCAGATATGATATGTTATATTATAACATAATAATTATCAGATCTAATGATATATTGATATATCATTATATTAATAATATACTATAGTCATCTCTTAACTATATTTTATGAAAAATATTTTTTGTCGAAACAAATAAAATTAATATGAAATGAAATCTCTTTTTACTTAAATTCAAATATTATTAAAAAATATATTTAGAAATAAAATAAAATCTTATTTTTAATTATGTGAAACAAAGGGTTAGATGTTGTAATTATCTAACTCCATTCTTGGCTACTTTTGATAAATATTATAATTTCAGCACTATAATGATAAATATCTAATTGACTATTTAACAATCTATCACTTTACTTCAAGGTATACTTTTATTTTCTTTTGGTAGATCAACAAATGAGATAGATGAGAAATTCAAAAATTAGAATATTGATAGATTTCTTCCTTTTTAATAAGTGTCATTCTAGAATTTGAGAACTTCAACCCATTGACAGGTAAAATTTATTTGAAATTAGTATATTTTTTATTGAACTAATACTGAATACTGAAGTAACATCTTATTGATATATACTCTTAGTCTCTCTAAGGAAATTACTCTCATAACTAGATATATTGGCTTGATTGTTGAAGTTTCCCCAAAGCTTTGCTCTGGTCTCCTTTCATTTTGTTTTACAGGTACCAGGAGAGAAGATCTTCAGTTATGAAAGAAGAACCCGTAGTTCCCTACTGGGGACGGCAGCGCCCACAAGTCCAGAGTATAATACAAATTTTCTTGTGAACTTTCTTTTCTAATCTTTTGTCTTCTTTTATTAACTTTCGGCATTCATGATTTATGTGCCAATTTGTTTACTTACTGAGAAGAAGTCCTAATTGTAATTACTTTTTTTTTTTTTTTTGAATTTTAGATATAAAATTTTATGAATAGATTGATTTCACCTTAAAAAATTATGTAATATTAAAAATTTAATTCCCAATCCTAGTATATAACTCTAATTTATTAGTAAAATATTAGTAAAATGATTCATACTTTACTTCAAGAGACTGAATAATAATTCAATCTCAACTAAATTAAATACACAAGCTTCACCACCTTTATTTTGAATATGTAATTCGTTTTTTCAAAATTGAAACCGTAGCAAACTTTTTAAAATCAAAAGCGAACTTTGCATAACCTTTTTTATTTTTTTTCAAAAAGTAAAGTTTTTAAGACAATATCAAATATCACTCCTCTATTAGAGTACTGGTAATCTTTGTATAACTTGTTATTTAATTGTGCTTCTAAATAAAATAAACATGATTTTCAATACTTTAAAAGCTATCTAATACACTAAAAAGAAGAACAAAATCAATTATAACCTTGTTATTTTGAACCATAATTGATTATTGACATAACATATGCCAAGAAAATTCTCTAAAATTTGAAATGTGAAATTTTATCTAATTCTATATTTTTCCTGGGGATAATACGACTTTAGTTGATCTCTTTTCCTCACCACACATTTATTCTGCGCATCTTTAAGCCAAACGTTGAATGTTCAGTCATTGAACATAATGGTTCAATGGTCCTTGCGCCATTTCTTTCAGTCAAATATAAGTAGTCGATATAGGTACATAGAATGGGACCCCACAATAGGAATTACTTGTAAAATAACCAGACAGATTAACTCAATCACATGGCAAGTCTTCTCCCAAATTTCATATTGACATTGTGCAGAAAAATTTAATATGAACATCAAGATGTGTACTCCTTTCTGCAGCCTCTAAGAAATTCTTGCCATGAAAGACATTCAAAATGCTAAATGGCTATTACTTTTTCCCGAATCTTAATGTCACTTACTATAGTTCATACTATAAAATGAAATGTCACAACTAAAGACTCAAATTCAATTAACGAAATAAGCCATAATCGGTTCCATGAGAAGAATTCTAACATGCTCATAGAGTAAAGATGAATCCTTATTCTAACACGAGAGAGAGAGAGAGAGAGAATCATAAGTGTGAGACTGGTACAGTGGATCCCACTTGTATGGCACCCACATAAGCGTGAAGCTTTTACCCTTGCGATTTTTCTTTCTCATGCTGATATTGGAGTAAGTATTTCTCCTTATTCTATGAGCATATTAGAATTTCTCGCTTCAAAAGTTGAGACTTCATGAATTTCTTGTAATCATAACCTTAAATGTAACAGCGACGGGGTCCGTCATTGCCCTTTGCATAATCTTTTACAGAGGTTTCTCTGTAGATTGGGGGGGGGGGGGGGTTATTGTCAGATAACAGCTTCTTGATCGCACCATAAACTTTTGCTGCATTCTCTTCCGTATTTTCAAGAGGTCTAAAGAAGCATGCCACTGAAATTCTTGGACCTTGATGATTAGCTAGGACCCTATGCTGAACACTAAAGAACTTGTCATTTGTTCCAAGCTGCAACATAAACTTAAAAGTTGGTTAAATTTTACAAGCAGATAATTATAAATCTTTGCTAAAACCAGCAGACATTTTATCAACATACACCACCCACCATATATCACACTGCTGAAAAACCTTGAGGAGTTAGCAGTATCACACATTTGAAAACATCAGGTATTTTGAAGTAGAAATCTAGTTGCAAATTAAAACGTCTCACAATTGCCTCCCTCTCGTGGGAGTCCCACCAAAACACTCATAATTGTGAGGCACCGAAGACCTCCTGTAGAACTAGCATTATCAGTGTCCATTATGCCTTTATACTTCAGAATTTATTGCCTCACCCATAGATGAATACGGAGGAATTATAGAAGTCAGACGACAGCGATGAAATGGAATTCAGCTGGAATGAATCATCCAAGAATTAGAGGAAAATGGATCTGTTTATGACAAATATAGATGGAACAGAACTGAGTGGAATACGAGAATATGTAAAAGATCACAGACGACATCTAACCTTATCTCCTACTTTAACTGACACAACCCCACATATTCTCCCCTGCTTCAAAAATAAACTCAGTTGCTGAAGAATAGTAATGTTACTTTAGTCAAAAGTGCTAATGGCCTACACATTTCCCAATCAATATCTTACACTCATGATCACATGGCATGTTTTGAGTCAAACTAGCCTCATCTATTTTAAATGGATATATATTTGACCCAGCTTATGCCATAGAGCAGGTTTGAGGGATAACATGTGCAATTATGACAAACTTAGACATATGGAGCACATTGAATCTTATTTTTAAAATATCATCATTGCCATATTGAGGATAATGGAAGTATGATAAACTAATTACCTGAAGAAGATCCCCCGTGTTTATTACTAGAGCTCCATGCACAGGAGCTACATCCACCCATTGATTTTCATGAAGAACATGAAGGCCCCAATCTGGTCTTGCGAAAGTATAGTCATGAAGTCACCATCAGTGTGCTTTAGAGTGCCCAAAGTCAATTCTGACTCGGCATGGTGGGTAATAGTGACCTAGAAGAAAATGCCCATCACCGCAACCCATTTTTTTAAGGTGAAAGGCATTGAGGCCAAGAGCCTCTGATAGAAACTCCAACAAAGTACAAGCCAAAGTCATCGCTTTTTGGGACTATTCAATCGCAATGTCTCTACAAGTACAGGTCAAAAGTTTCAAACTATAAGATACAACTATTTACATATAACTTAAATACATAAGGAACACACATGCTAATAAGCATGCTTTCTAGACGAATACTATCAAGTTTCACTGTTTCCAAAAGCTTAAGCCTTTTGGGAAAAGGCTAATTAATGGTTTTATTATGACTAGCGTGGACTAGTACAAGCCCTCATTATCTTGTGCTGAAATTTTAATTTTAATGGGAAAAGTGGAGGTGGCAAGAATTGAATCTTGAACTTTCAATTGCATATATAAAGTATCAGCCGTTCAAAATGTGTAAGCCATTGGGAGAAGGCCAATGGATGGTTTTATTATAACTCTAATACAAAAAATAGTGTTATTACTGACCTGCAGACAGCTGGTAGTTCTTTTGGTTTGGGTGGATCAGGAGCCAAGAAAAATGCAAGTGTATCTCTCCAATAAGCAGCTGCATCTCTATACAAACTATAATTGGAAACATACACAACCTTCCTCCCAATGTCACAAGTATAGAACTGTTTCCTCACTTCAGGATCTCGTTCATGAAACCTGCGGATTCCATTGATCATCTCATCTAAATCATCACCTGGAATACCATGATTGATCACCTGAAAGAAACCCCACTTCTTGCAAGCTTTTTGAACTTCATCCACCACTTGAGCTTACTGAGCAGAATCACTTCCATGCATGCCTTTGAGATCAATGATTGGAATACTAAACTTAGATTCACCAGCTGACCCCTAACTAAGATTAGACTTTACACAATGAAACATTCAGCGGACCTTTGTGACACCAGCCTCTATCAGTCCTTTTACACCAGCTTTGTATCATCAAATTCTTTGAGCTCAGTTTTTCTGTCATTAATGGAAACATCTGTGCTTCAGGCCAACATATTGGGAGAGTAGCTGTTTATGAAAACTCTTATGAAAGAAAAACTACATGCTTTTACAAATCTAGTTGCTTTGATTTCAATGAACTGCAAACTTTTATAGATGCAGTGGCTTTTTTATTTCTCCTGCTGGAGTATCCGCAGATAGGACAATTAGAACATAATCAAAGTGATGCTAGAATTTAGTTGTATTAAGCAGAAGATAACCCATTCAAATTCTGTTTAGCTGATACATCTTAATCAAACAATGTAATAAAGCAAACTGAATATAATTGTCAAAGTGCTACTTAATCCCACCATCATTTTTTCATACTTTTTGGACTTCTTTAAGAACAAATTTTGACAGTATGGTAATAGGAGCTACAGTTTTCAAACTGCTACTTACTCCAACTCTCCCCCCAACATTTATTGTTCTATGCCTTCTTATTTTATAAGAGTGCACGTCCCAGTATTTATGTGGAATTCATGTCATTGCAAGTCAATTATTGGTAGCGGTAGTTAGTTTTCTAAGAATATCAATGGATAAAGGACAAGCACGTACTTTATGATTATTCTATCTTTCCTATCTTACATCATTGAGAAATGCTAGTTACACACAAATGTCCCTCACAATGCTCTAACACATCTTTATTTACCATTGAAATTTCATTTGGGTCCTTCACGCTTGCTAAAAAGGGAAAATCTAATGATTAAAATCAACCATGTAAGAAAACTATGAGAAATGTACTGTAAATTATCCATCCTCTAAATATATTAATGTCTGTTATAAAAGTTGAATTTTTAATCTTTATTATAAGAGAAAGATCATCTAACAAGTGATAACTAAAAAGTGAAGATTGAGAAAGAAAGAGACGGAGATATCTTTCATCTGGTGCTCAAAGTTAAAATAAAAGCTTAAAGCAACAATGTGGCTAGCTGGCTAACTGTTTTGTACATGGCATGACGGTCAAACTTGCTGACACTGTTAGAAATTCTCAATTTGGGGAAGGAAGACTTTTGCTATTGTATGCTACAACTATAATGTGTTCTTACTCCACCCAACAAATGAAGGTCAAATGCCAACTTTCAAGAATTTTAATGTCTTGAAAATTGAAAAATCAGAATTTTAGAATGCATGAATTCCGCAAAGCTGGTAAATAAACATTAAAGTTTACAATTGATCTTAATTTATTGGAACTAAGGACACTGTTGAGCATTTATCATAAAAGGTGTCAAGTTATTAAAAAAAAGTTAAATATGACCATAAATTATTATTTTTAGTAAAAATAATCTAATAATTTTTAATAATATAAAAATACATCATAAATAATTGTGTAAAATCATTTTCTTTATAACATCAATAAATCAATTTGAATTTTGAAAATTAAAAATCAATTTAATCATTAAATTTTTTATTTTGAGTGTTAAAACAATGTAACAAAATTTTGTGATATCACTTAACATGTTATTAAAAACTATTACAGCTTTTCTACATTTAATAAAATTTTTAATTATTTTAATTTTTTAATGAATTACCTTCTTGTTCATCTATAGAATTAAAAATATATTATATGGTTAATATAAATTTTTATAAAAATAAGCTTAAAAAATAACTAAAATATAGGGCAAAAAGTAAAAATAAAATTATCAATTCATTATATTTAATATGATATTTGAAATTTAATTGATAGGTCATTAATGATGATTGAAAATATAAAATTTTATAAAATAAATTAAAATTAAATTTTACTTAAAATAATTATTAAAAAGTACTTTTATCCTAATATATGATCTTATATAATATCTGTTTGATTAAATTTACTTTTTCTTAAATTTATATTTGATTTAAAATTTGTATATTTATATTTTTAAGCAATTGTGATATTTATTAAATATTTGATTATCAAAGAACTTATTTAATAAGTAAATAAATTTAAAATTAAATAAAAATTAAAATCATCTCCCATTCATTGTCCTATTGCTATCAATAAATTATGAAGATATATGTCATGATTTTATGCTAATCTAATTAACACTAATTAACATATTTACAATTACTTTTCTATATCGATAATATATTTCATAAAATATATCATTCGTGTTAATATAATATGATAATTATATGATTATTAAAGATTATATAATAAAATATAAAATAGGCATGAATTTTTATGTTTAGAGAAATCAATTAAATTCAAAATTTTATATTAGTGTGTTGGATTATTTCTTTTATACATTGAATACAATTCAAATTTCATACTAAAGATTCAAGTTAGGTGGCTTTTCAGTGAGATAAAAATATTCACTTCTAATTTCTATTAAAAATATAATAAAAACAAAAATAAATGATATTAGTTACGAAAATTTTAAAATACAATAATTATTACTTTAAAAATAATAATTAATTATTATATTTATTTTGAATATAAGTTACTCTTCTTTATTTTTTAAGAAGAAATGGGATTTAGATATTTCATAATATTTTAAGAAATTGTGTTTATATTTTAAAATTATATTAATATTTGATTCAAATATAACAGAAATGTAAAATTTTCTTCTAATTTTAATAAGTAAAGTAAAGATTTTAATAGATGGATAATGTATAATAAATAATAGAAAAATTTATTAATAATAAAATATTATAGGTATTCCTATAATATATATAGTTGACTAGTTAAATAAGTTATCAATCAAATTATCACAACCCTTAAATTTGATGACCAAAAAATTGACTAGTTCAAAATTCTTCATTTACTCAAGGTATCCAAACCCTAAGTTTTACTTTGGGTATGGAAAAAACTATCCATTATTCTAAGTTGGGCTTGTTGTAGGAAAAATATTTTTCCATATTTTTCCTAATATGATATTACTTTCAAACTATTTTTTATTATAAAGTCATTTGAAAAAATACGTGTTATTGCAGTGGTGATACTTGATTAATTAATTTTGATAATTTTATATATATAATTAATTTTTAAAATAAATTTTAATAATTTTTTATATAAAATGATAATGTCACTCTAAATTTATTTGATTTTAATAATTTTATGAATAAAATTTAATTATTTTATAAATAAAATTTTGATAATTTTTATAAACAAATTTTTATATTTTTATTATTTGTAATTTGTAATTTTTATTTTTATTCAATATTTCCTATAATTATATATTTGAAATTTATTTATATTTATAATTGACTTCTTACACCCATTAGAACAAATTAATGAAAATTAAAATTATAATATAAAATTATAAATTAAAATAAATTATAAGAATTATAAACTTAATTTAATATTTTTTTCTAGAGCCATTGTTGCATTTTCATCTTAAAAAAAGAGGAATCATCTAATTCACACAAAAAAAAATTCTACAAGAAATTAAATCTCTTAGAAAATAAATTAAACTCTTTTATGAACTCTACATTTCATAACAAAATTATGTATTGCATGAATATTATTTTAATATATGTATAAATGAATAAGCATTTATAAAATTAAAAAATAAGATAAATATTTTTAGAATAATATTTATGTGTTTTTGCATGCACAAAACTAGGATCAGAAATATTATTTCTTCTTTCATAAATTTTGAATTTAAAAATTTTTAGCTAATAATTAATATATCACAGCTAATTCAATAAAAACTCATTTTTTTCATTGTTATGAACACATTTAACTAGTTTTTTCATTAAAATTGCCTACAATAATAAAAAAATATTCATTATCATTTTTACTTAAATGGTTCATGGAAAAGAATACTACAATAAATATATGAAATTATAAATACATAATAATAGAAAAAAAGCTTCGTAAATATAAAAAAATAAATACATTAAATAGCTTGGAGTCAAACAAATGAGTGGTCCAAATTTATTTTTCAAGAAGTTTAATTTTCTATAAAAATTTACTTTTTATATGTGAACTAGATCATTTTTCCTCTTTGAAATAAAATTGTAGCAATGGCTATAAAAAGAAGGTTAAATTAGGTTTCCAATTTTTATAATTTATTTTAATTTATAATTTTTATTATAGTTTTTAGTTTTAGTAAATTATTCTAATGGGTGTAGAAAGTTATAAATAAAAATAAATGTTCAATATATATAATTATAAAAAAATATTAGAATAAAAATAAAAAATTACATGTAATAAAATTATAAAAATTTATTTACAAAGATTATTAAAATTGTATTTTAAAAATTATTAAAATTAATAAATTTGGGTTGCATTACCAAAGGTAACCCACTGCAATCATTTTTTGTATAAAATTATTAAAAGGTAACACACTCTAATAACACTTATTATTTTTTTAAAAACAACATTATAATGCAAAATAATTCAAAAATAACATCATGTTAAGAAATTATTTTTCTTACAACATTATGCCTTTCAAGTTGATGCTATTGGTTTTGGTTCATTTCAACCAAGCCAAATCACTTCTATAAAGAACAAATGATCAAGTGTACATAGTAGGAATGATTTCTCAAACACATTTTGATATTTAAATCAATAGTGATATAGGTAAAATAACTATATAAAATTATGATTAGTTTGCAATTATGTACCTTAGATCTCTTTATAGGACTTATGAACATGTAGAATGGGCTGGTGTCCTAATGGATTGAAAATTTGTCAAGGTGCTAATTGCTTTAGACATGCTAGAGTGTCTTTAATCATTAATGGCTTAGATAGTGAAAATGTAGGACCCCTATATGTGATTTAATTTCTAAATTAAGATTGTTTTAATGATGATAGGAATTAATGGTTTATTTAGTAAAATGTAAAGACATACCTAGGGCATTGATATTTTCTAATGTTACATATTCTACTTGGTTGCACTTTGGTAATAAGATATATTGTCAAATTTAATTCCAAATATGCTATACACATTTTATTATAAAAATCAAAGTTAGTTTGATAGGTTAAAAGTGTTAAACAAAAAGACTAAGATGATTAGTTTATGTGGTTAAAAACCAGTTGCTCTTAAAATTTGTCAAAAGTTAATTCCAACTTTGATTGACATTTTTTCTAGGAGCTGTTGAAATTAGTTTTAGTTTTTTAGATATGATAAAGAACAAGTTTTTTAGTTTATTTGTTTATGTATATGTCTAGTTGCTCTTTTAGAATCTATCAAATTTAATTTTTTGAATGCTTTGTAGGTTTTATTCATTAAAAAAAATATTTTAACTTGATAACTGTTGCACTTTTCTATATTTTTAAAACTTATATACTAAACTATTTAAATTCCAAAAAAAAATTAAAAAGCCATAAATTGCCCAGGTTACTCTTTTGAATTTGTACTATAAAAATTATATTTTCTCCAAAATTTTCAAACTTTATTGCCCCTTTAACCACTAACTCAAAACTAAGTTAGCAATTGTACTTTCACATGTGATCAATTTGAAAGAGTAAGTAAATAATATTGTATAAAAAAGGACATTTAATTACTAAAATTCAAATTTTCTTAAAAAAGTAAATAGACTGTACTTTCATAGTACAAGTTGAAAAATGAGACATTAAGATAGCATATAAAAGAGCAAGTAGTGCACACTTAACAATATTGAAAATGATATGACTAGACAATGATAATAGTGAAAAAGCAAGCAAAAAAGAAGATTAAAGAAAAAGAAGATAAGCCTTTTGGGCAGAACTTGCTTATTAGGATTTATGTACTTTCTTATGCCTAGTTTCTCCCTTTTGACTTTAAATAAAGGATTATATTTTATTATTCATAACTTTAAGCATATTTTCCTCTCTCTAAGAAGGCTCTTTTTCTCTTTTTTTAAAATTCTTTATATCTATTATAGTCTATATCTATACTATTAGTGTATAAATTATCATAGTCTCTTCCAGAGAGAGCTTTACACTATAACAATTTACTAGCTAGGGTAAAGTTTAAGAGCACTTATAGACATTTTAGAGCTAAATTGTGAGAAAAAAATTCTCAAATGTTGAGATGGGATAGCTTTAGTCCTTAAAAGACCAAGTGGGAAAGTATATTAGGCTTTGGAAAAGAAAAAAGTACTAATGAATAAATATGAAGATTGGTTTAATCTTGGAAAAGTGGAGTGAACTCAAAGGGACCATTATTCTTTTAGACAATCAAACCAATATAATATCAATGTTATCTTCTCTTTCTGTTAATCTCTAATTACTTATTCTTTATTGTAATTTTTTATAGATTATTTACTTAATCTTTCACATTTACTTTTTGTTTGCTCTTTAGGAGATACAAAAAAGTAAGCTTAAAAAAGTAATTATTTGAATCTCCTAGGTATGTTTTTGTTCTATCAATTGGCATTATAACATAGTCTTTATTGTTAAAGCTTAATCATTTTTAAATAAAGATCTTGTATGAACCAATATAGATAACCTTGGATCATCACATTGGTAAGAAAGATACTTTATATTTAGATCACTATTATTTGATGGAACCAATTATGATTTTTGAAAATATCGATTAATGATATTCCTTTAAGTAAAAAATAATGAAATGTAGGAATTGATTAAGGAAGTATGTACTCTTCCAATGACAAAGCAAGATGAAACTGATGTTCCAAAGCTAAAGACTGAATGGAATGAAGTTGAAAAGAAAAAGAGCAATATTTGTATTGAAGCTAAAAATGCTATCTATGTGTCATCGCTCTTAAAAAAATACAAGAAAATCATTAAATGCACCATGGCAAAAGAGATGTAAGATAAAGTCACCTTTGAAGCAATATGGCAAGTGTGCACTATCTGTCTTAATATGCTTGTTCAAGAGTATGAATTCTTCCAAATGAAGGAATTAAGTCTATGTTGGAAAGAATTTTTACCAACTTAAATGATCTTCATGCTTTAACAAGAATCATTTCCAAAAAAAAATATTATCTTAAAATACATAGATATAACCAAATTCATGGGAATCTATATGTAGTGCTATTTAAAAGGGAAACAATCCTAATACTCCCACCTATGATGAACTAAAAAGTAAACTCATAACTTATGAGAAAACTAAGATGATGAAAGATGTAACTAGCAAAGGAAAAGAAATATTGCTTTTAAAGCATCAACATCTTCTTAAGAAGATGATGAAGATGATAATGATGAATTCGAAGATGATGATGCAATGGCTTACCTTGTCACGATTTACTAAAATTCTTATAAGAGAAAGGCAAGATAGATCTTAAGCCATTTTTGAGAGAAAAAGCAATTGAAAAAAGAGTAAAGAAAGAAATAAATGAGCAATTAAGTGCCTATTTGTCTTGAATACAAAAAGCCCAGCCATATCAAAAGGTGGATTGCCCGAATCTAAAGAAAAAGTTGCTAAAAAGGCTATTCAAAAAGAAAGTAATGATGGTTACATGGGATATACCCTCAGATGATGATGATAAAAAAGAAGAAGTGAAGGAAGTTGCCAATTTTTGCTTCATGGCTAAAAATGACTATATTGAGATAATAAATCTGAACTCACCTGTTTCTTATGATAAGTTATATAGTACTTTTGAAAGTTTGTTGAAGGATTCCTAAAGATAATGAAAAAGTACCTTTTCATTTCAAAAGAATTTTGAAAATTAGAAAAA
This sequence comes from Sindora glabra, assembly GCA_020226215.1. Classification (NCBI taxonomy): domain Eukaryota; kingdom Viridiplantae; phylum Streptophyta; class Magnoliopsida; order Fabales; family Fabaceae; genus Sindora; species Sindora glabra. Next base: position 87,075 of record JAIUCU010000021.1, on the reverse strand, counting down.
TAATTTGATTCTTTGAAAAGTGAAAAATCAAGAACTTGAAGAAAGTCTTAAAGTTTAAAAAAATAATTTTGACAATTTAAGAAATAAAAATTAAAAGTTATAGGATAATATTTTGTTAAATAGAAGCAAGTTGAAACCTTTCCAACCTTCTAGATGTCTAAGGCAGGGTGGTCCATTATCGCCTTATCTATTTATACTGTGTCTTGAACATTTGCATTTTATGATTACGAAGAGAGTTGAAAGTAAATCTTGGGACCTAACTAAACCTAGCTAGCATGGAATAAAATTTTTCACATTTTTTTTCAATAATGTTATCCTTTTTGTTAAGGCAAATCAAAAAAATTGTAGCATAATTAAACAAGTTCTTCATGATTTTCATTTAGAATGTAGTTGAAAGTTAAATTTACAAAATCAATGATGTATTTTTCAAAGAATATTGGATCATCACTTAGGGATCAAATTATTAATGAGTTCATTATTAGTCATATGGGAAATCTAGGTTGATTTTTGCAAATTAAGACCAAGTCTAATTATAAATCTTCAAATTGTCATACTCTTGTTGATAAAGTCAGACAAAGAATCAATCTGTGGAAATCTAATTGGTTATCCTCTACTGATGAGGTCATTCTTATTAACACTATTCTTTCTACCTTTCCATTATATTATATGATGTCAACTAAAATTCCCACAAGGATTACTCAAAATTAAGATTAGTCAATTAGGAATTTTTTATGGAATGGTACCTTTAATAATAGAAAGGGAATTTCCTTAATTAGTTAAGATATTGTTACTTTACCTAAAATTAATGAGGGACCTAGAATTAAATATTTTCATTCTGCTAATCTGACTATACTTACTAAATTAGCTTGGAAATTTTTGCAAGATGGTATGCCTCTTTAGGTCCAAGTGCTAAGGAAGAAGTATCTTCCTATTAGGGATAATGTTAATATAAGAAGAAAAAAATATTCTTGTAATTGAAAAGCTTTAAGGTCCAGTGCTAGATTAAAATAGGTTATTTGTATAGGGGAAAATTAATATTTAGCATGATCTTTAGTTTAATTCTACTCTTTTAAGGACCCTTATTGAAGGTCTTCTTTCTCAAGTAAAGATATAACTCAAAATTAAGGATATCATATGTAACAGGGGCTTAGAATTTAAGTAATATTTCTTTTGTACTTCCTAAAAGTATTCAAGCTTTCATTATAGGTGTTTCATTTAGTTTGATGGGGAAGACAAATAAATTAATTTGGGGATTGTCTAAACCTGGTCAATGCACTAGTAAAATTCTTGTTAATATCCTTTTCTTGGAATGGATTTTAATTGGATTTGAAAAATACCAACCTTACCAAAAGTTTAATTTTTTATATGGTTGATTATTTTAAATAAAAACTCCACTAATGATTTTCTTAGTAGAAGGGGCTTGGATGTTCATCCATATTGCTCACTATGTAACACAGTTATTGATTAAACTCTTATATTTTTAGAGAATACTTTGTTGCTATAAGTCTGTAGCTTAGCCTTCCTTCTCCCATTTCTTATCAAAATTCCTTCACTTGAATTTTGTTGAATGGTTGAAATCAAATCTTACTTCCTCCGATGTTTGCATTAATTTAAACATTCCATGGCCAACTGTGTTTGCTTTTGGTTTGTGGAACCTTTGGTTGAATATATGCAAATGGTTTTTCAAAATAATCAAGTTGAAACTAATTTGAAATATATGACATTAAGTAAAGTAACGAAGTTTTGAGCTATAAAGGGACAAATAAAAACAAACAAAAACCTTGCCAACCACTAATTAAGGAGATAAAATAGGAACCTCTTTCTATTGGATGGTACAAATTAAACACAAATGGATCAACGAAAGGTAATCCTGGACCAACTTCATGGTTGGCTATTAATAGGAATTGGAGAGGAGAATGGATTGTTGGAAGCTCAAGAAGGATTGAAGTAAACTCCAATAATGCAGTTAAATGGTACAAGTTAAGAGACAATTTGTTCTTAACTCTTAATAGGAGCTTACTCTTAGTTGAAATTGAACCAAATTCTGCTTTTCAAAATATTGATCCATCAATTCATTTTTTTTAGTTTATAATTCATTTTTTTGTTTATAGCCGAAGACTGCAAAGGGATGCTGAAAAGTTAGGTTAGTATATGACAATATATATATATATATATATATATATATATATATATATATATATATATATATATATTAAGAGAGAAAGAGAGATGCTAATATTGTTGTAGACTTTGTTGCTAAAACTGTCGTCTGCATTTGTAATGTTTTGATTATCATGTGGAGTTGCTTTGCTTTTGCTTAATGATGTAGTAGGTATATGTACACCCAGACCTGTTTTTATTATATAATGTCATGAGATTTCCGTTTTACTCTAAAAAAAAAAGGTATCCTTACCTTTTTTTTTAACAAGCATGTTAGAATTTCTCCATGCTACTAGGAAAAACGTACAAAATTTTTTTCTAATAAAAAATTTTGTTAATTATCATATATTCAATATTTAAAAAGAAAAAAGAAAAAAAAATCTTGCAAGTTCTTGGAAAAGGCATGCATCAGAACTCAAGATGGTAGCAACACAAAAGAAAACCAAGGGAGACTCTGCAAAGACTTTTGAGATTTATAATTTAATTTAAATCCTATTTTAATTATAAAAATTGATTTTTCTTATCTATGAACAAATCCTAAAGAGCGATTATTAAGCTCCAATTTGATTTACCGTCTATGATTGGTACCATGAAGTTGAAGTAATCACTAGCTTTGTTCTTTTCCAAGTTTGCTTGGTGGTGAGGAATGAAAGGTGCCCAGTATCTTTGTCGCCAACTTTTGATTCATCAAATGCTTTTATTTCCCCAATATGGTCATGAATTTGTTGAGGTTTGATTTGAGCTTTCGGTTGCCATATTAATGGTGGACTTGCTATACAATTTTAAGTGCAATATTATAGCAAGGAGATCTCGATGACAACAAATCTAGCAATATCAGTATTTTTGGAATTCCGCTGTTCCGCTAAAATTATCCCAAAAAAAGGAAATATTTAAAAATCAAGTAGCATCTGATTCTTAGTTTCAGATTTAATTTGTTTTAAAAGAAAATATCTTCTATAAAAATGTAAATATAAATTATTAAGGTTATAAAAAATAATTGATATGTTCAGGATTAAAATAATAAATTTAGTGAAAAATAATTTTCTTTTTTTTCAATGAAAAAGTTATTTTCTTCCTCTATTATGAAGATAAATTTTTTTAATCATAACATGTAAAAATACATGATACACTTTTATTCATATATATGAAAAATGAAAAAGTTACAGCCCAAAGAGCCGAAAATTTTCTACCATCGGTAATGGTATCATTGGAAAGCAAAAATTTAAGTATTGAAATAGAATAAATAAATTTTACAAAAATAAACTATTATGTTTTACCAAAAAAAAACTATTATGTATAGAAAATTTAATATGACAATAGCGTATATTAAATATGTCTAAAAATATTTTTAAAACAGTTAAATAATATAATATAATCTTATACTAAAAGCTACATAGTATCTTAAATATTAGGAGTATAATGATCTATAAACTTTAAAATTTTAAAGAATATGAGCATAGAAAGCAATAAAGAAAAAAAATGTTGCATTTAACCTTATCTTCCTTTCATCAACATGTAAAATTAGACTATCAGGCCATTCTGATTCTCTTAATTAAATTCGTCCGTGGTTAGCATTGCCATCAGTTTCAAGAACATAATTCTGCTGAATAAAGACTATCATTTACATGACAACGAACTTTAAGGTAAATTGCTAGCGAAGTCAGGAACGATAATTGGCATAGGTAAATACATTTCAATATTTTAGTACAAATATAAAATTTATACAATAATGACAGCATTTAAATAATATATATAATTTTATATAATATTTTTAAGAAGTTAATTGGGGCATAAACCTCTATTGAAACACATATAATTTTGCCACTACTCTCTCATTAGCTTAATTACTTAGAGCAAGTTTAGAGCTTGAAAGGCTGCAATGCAGAGTTGCCATCAAGTCCCTTTGAAAAATGATGATTCAAGAAATGTTTCATACTGACGTCCTTATAGTTTGGCTGATTTTCTTCCGATGACAGCTCCTTAATTGGACCTTAGATCTTTGATGCTCCATCATTTTCCACATCAATGATAGGGACTACAAAGAAACTTATTATGAAAACTCTTAGCCCTGAATAGCTCAATAGAATTCTATGATATACATTGATGAACCTATCATTTGATAGAACCTGCACCAAGAATAATGAAAATTGAAAAAATAAAATCATTATTATGGATCATGGACTTCATTCATTTACTCATAGGTGGTACGTATAAATTGCATGGTATATATACAAAAATAGGGTATACTATTTATTTAATATAATTTCTTCAAAAATTAACATTTTTGTAGTGATATAACTATGAAAAAAATCATTTTTAACACATGATACCCATATCAAAACAAAATCTTAAATGATTATAATTTGACTCTAGGTTCCATTCATTTCAATCGAAAAATATTTTTTATAAAATATTAAAATAAAAAAAATTATTTAATATTAAATATAAAAATATAAGGAAAGTGAATTTTCTTTTTTCAAAGAAAAATTCACTTTCCTCCTTCACTCCTATTATTCTAAGTATATCATAAATATAACTAATATATCATTCTTTATATATATATATATATATATATATATATATATATATATATATATATATATATATATATATATATATATATATATATATATATATATAATATCTTTTGATAAAACAAATAAAATCTAAATATATAAATGTAGGACAATAACGCTAATTACACTCATTCTTGTTCTTATCCTGTGATTTGACATGACATACATAACCCTCAAAATCAAGGAGGAAACTCCAATGAAGCTAGAAATTACAAGTTCTGACCTTTTTTTGTGATGGAATATGTATCAGATAACCAATATTTCAAGAGCATACTAATAGATTTTCAGTCTATCTCATTACTCACTTGACAAAACCATAACTGATGAGATATTGATCATTTTAGTTTTAATACATATGCAATAAATGAGATTAAGTGAATAAAAATTCATGTTTTTAATATTTTTTTATTTGAATTGAATATGATGCAAAGCATAATTTTTAGACATTATTATTGGCTAATATAAATAGGCATCGTCTATTTGACAAGAATATGTAATTTAAATAATAATTAGGCTAAATTATTAATGGGTTAATCTAGTCCCTCTAACTGGAAAATCTAAATTGTTTTCTTTAAAAATTTTAATTTAAACAATTTGGTTCAACTAGTAATGTTCTATCAAATTATCATTAATAAAATTGTTAATGTGACTCAGAGGTGTGCAAGATTATATAATTCACTTTAATTCAATCGTATCATTTTACTTTCAGTTGGTTTAAGTTTATTGAAAGATTTAAATGAATTAAATTAAATTTTTTTTGGTTAATTTTTAGTTATAATCGATTGGTTACAGATAAATAATTTATTGCCCATTTCAAACCATGACCAACCAAAATAAAGAAAACCTTTTTAAATTTTTAGTATATGATATATTTAACTCATTCTCACCCTATACTATTTACTTCAATTTTTATATACGAAATCTAAAGGCTCTCAATCTCTCATTTATATGAATGATGGTAATGATAAGTATATTGCATAAATATAATTGGTAAGATATTGCATAAATATAACTGAATATGATATAAAAGGAATGAAGATATTATATTCATTGCATAATCATTGTAATTAATATTGTGACTGTGATAAAAATAAAGTTGAAAAGTATAAGTTAAAACTAAATTAAATCATTTTACATTGTTTAAAATTGAACATTTCAATTAAAAATGATTTAATAATATCAAATAAGTATTAATAAATACGAGCTTGTATGAAAAAATAAGTGAGGGTAATGTTATTATAATCAAAGTTACCTAACTGCAGAAGATCTCTAATGTTGACAACAAGAGCTCCATCCACTGGAGTAACATCAACCCATTGACCGTCATGAAGAACTTGGAGAACGCCCAAATGGTCCTACAGAAGTATGGTCATGAAGCTGGCATCTGTGTGCTTGGTAGCGCACATTGTCCACTGGATAATAGTGCCCCAACATAACTGCTCCTTCACCACAATCCATTTCTTTAAGGTATGACGGATTAAGGCTAAGAGCTTCTAATAATAATTCGAAGATTGTAAAACCCAAGGCTGTTATTTTCTTTGAATATTCCACCACAATGTCTCTGCAAATGTATAATAAGTTAATTATGAATTTAAAATGTTCACATTTTAAAGGTCTGTTGGTGTGAATTACTTTCAGTGCTATCATAGTAATAAGAATTTCAATATTACTATCTCTTATATTTTTAATAAATTACAAAATTATTTCTTTAATTAATTTTTATTCAACTATGATCATTTCACCTATTAAAAAAAAGTGCCCGTAACAAAAAAATGTGAAAATTATCAGATCACAATTAAAAAATAATTTAATGTTAGTTTTGTAAAATTTATATTAATTTAATATTATTATCATTTCATCTATTAAAAGTTAAGAATTCATACACTTCGTGTCATCGCATATAGCCCATGGACCAAGACATCCAGACATACCTGCCCGCAGAGCAACGTGGGTCCAAGAACCCTTTAATGACAATTGCACCCGTGGATTAATTGAATTGTTTAAATGAGCCCATCACACAAAAAGTAGGCTTGGATTGGCCCAAATAAAAAATAGAGCATAATACCATCGATAATTTGCACTTATAATGCTTGGACAAAACACAAAAAGGGGGGGACCTTTTTCTTGATCAATTGTGCAGCTCACATTCCACCTTGGTTGGTTTTTTACACAGTAGAATTATGTGCCCAGCTTTAAATACTTAAATACGTGCTTAGAGTACACAAAGGAAAGGGGGAGTATGAAAAAATGGTGGTACCTAATCCATTGTCACTTGTACTCTCTGTTTTATGTAACAGTGTTTCACTTGATGCATATCCCAATAAGACATAAAATTTTCAAGGTTCAAATAATAAAAACAATTGAAGGCCGAATAATTTATATATTTTTTCCAAGGTATTCTAAATAATTACATAATATAATATTAATATATAATTTTAAAAAGTTTTGGAGGATGGTATCCTCTTTATTTGTTAAGCTCGCCATTGCACATCCTTCAAAAAAATCTTAGTTATTAATATCTCTTTATTATCTTCACCATTTAATATCTTCAAGATGGATGCTGAGGGGTAAAAGAAAGGAAAAAAAAATAATCAATTAGAAATTTAGAACTTTATATAGTAAGTTGTCAAGTTTCTAACTTGATTTCCATAATATATACACATTTAGCAAGGGTTCGGCCAGGATTTGGATATTGCTAATTTTTCTCTTAATCTCTTTATTATCTTCACCTTTTGATTTTTTGATGCTCTGGATATTGCTAATTTTTCTCTTAATCTCTTTATTATCTTCACCTTTTGATTTTTTGATGCTCTGCCGGCCCATTTAGGAAGAGTTGGACGAGGATTTGGATGCAAGTTTTTCTCTCCATAATAAGGAAGAAATATTATAATCCATATTTTGGGAATTTGACTTGAGCAACACACAACCAAAGGATTTTGGGGTTACGATGTTATGAGATTTTCACTCCATTCAACTACTTTGTCAACAGAGCATCTCCAGCGATTTCATGGGGATAGTGGGATGGTAGAACACAAGGCGTATAATAATAGTAGAAAGTTATTCTGAGAATTTACACAATTATTTAATTATGTAATATCCTGAGCTCCTCTAATCAAGGTGTAAACATAGAAACAAGCTAATTCCTTAAGAGAAATCACAGAAAGTTGATTTGAGAATCTACGCAATTGTCAATTAGGAAGTATTATATAAACTTATTTTCTTTAGTTATAACTTTTCTATTATTTTTTGAAATGGCACTTCGACATGTTATATTCTTCCTCTAAAACTTGGACTCACTTTCTCTAATTTCAACATCATCAAACTTGGATTTCCTGCCACAAATCTTATTCATGTCTAAAAGTGTATAGTAGCAATCTTGACTAGAAGAGTATTTCATTATTTCCCCTACAATTTCTCATCCCCAGCAAAATATCAAAATGTGCATATTCGCAAACAAGAAGATTAATAATCTATTTGGCTTTATGTGCATGACAATTTTGTCTCTATAAGATATAATCTTCTTGCCAAAATAAAAAAGATTGTAATCACAAATAAACTTATTACATATACATACATTGTATATCTATATATATATTAATCTTACAACTAATATTAAATTGTCTTCATATTTATTCTTTATGTAAATGTAAATTGAAAAAAAAATTACTTTGAACAAATATAAAACTAATTAGAATTTAACTTATTATACAAATTTATACACCAATAAAAAATATCATTATAAATAGTATTTATTTTTATTTAAATATTAGTCTATTTATAATAATTAAGTATTTATTATATTTGAACATATTGCTTCCGTAAATTAAAATTTTTGGATGCATCACTTCACTGAAATCTCAGTATCTCGACCAGACTATAATTGTCTCTTAACATCATAGCCTATTTTGCATGTACTGGTATATACGTTGTATATATAACACATATGAATGCGCAGCAAGTCATTATGTGTTGGGAAAAGGCACAAAATTTTCTAAAATGCGTAAACTTTCCTAACGTTTCCTCCTTCTTCTTCCTTTTTTTTTCTTCTTGAGATAATTATCATAAATTAATGTGTAGAGAAATAAATAATAACTATAATATCATCATTAAAAATATAGAATAGAAATATGGCATTATGGTTTAAATCACTGTTTGACTTGTTATATCTTGCTTAATTTTTAACTAGATGTCCTATGTTTTGAATTTTTTTTATGTATTTTTTTGCTATCAATTAGATATTATATTATTTTTATTCAATTTCATTTGTAATTAAGCCCAAATGCTACAATCATTTGTTTAGAGTCATAAGATGAGAGGCATATGGCCTATTATTGTCTATTAAAAAAAAAATAACACTGTAAAATGTCGTAATTTTTTAAAGTGTTTATCAGTTGAATACAAATAAAGACCATACAAAAAAATTTTCAACTGTGTTTGAGAATCGGTTGATTACAATATCAACAATTATTAGGTTATTTCAAAAAGAGTAATGTTGACATATCCCGGTTATTAACAAGATTTATGTAACAGCAATCCCAGCACTTAATATGTAAGAAAATATGAACACTTAGTTATGAATATAAAGTTGAATAAAATTTAGGCAAAATTTTACAAATACCTTTTCAAAAATTTATAATTATAATTATATATATTATTTTTAACTAATAACTAATAATTATATTTATTAAATCATAAACTACCAATACTGAGTTGGAAGTTATACACATAAAATCATTAGAAACAAACACCTAGGGATGTTAATTCATATCATTCAACTTATTTGTTAAACGTGTCAAAATGAATTATTCATGGGTCACCCATTTAATTTATTTAGTATTTTAATTAATAAAATTTATATTTTAAAATTATTTATTAAATTTTATTACTTACTATTTTTCATAAAAATATTTTTAATTATTAATAAAATATTATTTTAAATTTTTATTATCATTTTATTAAATTAATAATTTTATATCTTTATTATATATATCTATTTATAATTAAAATATTAATTATTTTTAAATAAATTTTTTTAAAATTTAATATAAATTCTTAAATATGTTGATGTGTTAACCTGAACTTAAATAAATATATCATATTTATATCGAGTTATCGTATCATATTAAAATTACTACTCCTACAAACACCTGTAAACTTCATCAAATAACACATTGTAAGAGTAAAGCGAGAAATCATAGTCTATAATGCTATCAAATCCAACAACCAAAAACTAAATTAGTCAATCCATAAAGGAAAATAATTGTTGAAATTCAACATGGTCAACTAGTGACAAATATACTAGAAATTTATTATTACTTGCATACAGCTGGTATTTCTTCTGGTTCCAATGGATTGGGAGCAATATGATATGAAAATGTATCCCTCCAATTAGTGGCTTCATCTTTATACAGATGAACATTTGAGACAAACCAAACTTTCTTCTTCGATCCTCAGTAAAACTACTTCTTAATCCAAGTGTCCTATTCGTTAAATCCCTGGATTCCACAAATCATCTCATTCAAAGCTTCAACAAGAATCCCATGATTGATCACTTGGAAAATTCCTATTTCTAGCATGAACTTTGGATTTTCTTAACAATTTCAGCGTGCAAAACTGAATTGTCGTGCAAGTCAAACTTTGCGAAGCAGGTGGCCTCACTTAATCTGTCGTATAAATCTTGAACCAAAGGAATTGGATATTTATTTTTTATAATCACTTTGTTCAAGGCTTGATAATCCACACACATTTGAATAAGCCATCTTGCTTCTATTGGAACAACATCAATACATTATAAGAAGCCTTAAAAGGTTGAATGTAACCTGCATCTAATAATGAATGCAATTTGCATCTAACAATTTTATTAATTGCTTTCAAAGTTCTAATAACTCCAGTGGGGACATTCTATACGGTGATCGTGTAAGAGGGTTAGCACCTAATTCTAATTTAATCTTATAATTAACTATATATCTCACAGGTAAAGTCTTAATGTGTTTAAAAGGCATTACATCATAAAATTCCTCAAGCATTTTGGTAGACATATTAAGGACTTCTACTTTTCTATCAAGTTTTAATTGAAAGATAATAATGTTTTTCTAACCAAAACAAAATAAGGATTATTTTCATCCATAATCAGCATCTTTCCCAAATATGATAATACTATAATATTAGCATTTAACATAAAACCAATACTAAAAATAATATTAAAATCATCTAAAGAGACTACCATCAAGTTAATTTGTCCCTTTTAATTTCCCAACTGAATAACAACATCTCTAGCCATTCTAACAATTAGTTACGCTTTAGAATTTACTATATTTATTTTTCTAGATATTTTTCTCAAATTTAATATGAAGGTTTTCACTATACACTCAATCACAAATTTATATGTGGCTCTTGTGTCAGGCATCACAGTAACAAGATTATTATTCATAGCAATATCAAAGTACATAAGAGATTTGTTATTTAATTCCTTAATAAAGTACAAGGTATTTATTAACTATAACGGATTGGCTCTAAATGGTCTCTTTGGCTCTGGATTTTCCATCCCAACATCTATAACCATGGTCAAAAGCTTTTCACATTTGGAATAATCTCACGCAATATGAAAACCACCACAAATGTAACAACTACTGGTTTGAAAGTTTTTTTGCCCCAATTATTTTTTATCTATACTAGTTTACTTTTTTTCACTATCTTTTTTATTTTTTGTTATTTATCTCAATTCCTATCTTTGCTCTTGCCTTTATTTTATCTTTTGGATTTTCCTTTGTCATTTTCATTTGGTTTGTTCATCTGAAAGTCCACCAATCCATCTATGACAATGTTGGCAAAAGGTAAGTCTCAAACTCTGTGTTTGCAATTCCATTTGATCTGATCATTGTAAATTCAACATGAAGTTTAAAAGTTTATCTTCTTCTAACATATTCCAAATATTTAGCATTAAGAAACTAAATTCTTTAACATAATCATGAATAGTGCTAATTTATTTTAAATGTTATAGTATATCTCTTGCAACCAAAAATTTATTGTAAGAAAGAATTGCTCTTTAGATCCTTCTTTAAGTGGTCTTACATTTGTACATCTTCTTTGGACTTATCCTTCATGCGAGTCATCTATCATAATTTTGCATCACTAGAAAGATACATACTAGTGATGGAAACTTTTTCATCATTTGGAATTCTAATAGCCTTGAATTACTATGCCAAATCTTACAAGAAATTTTCTAGATCCTTGGCATTTCTATTACTTATGAAAGCTTTAAGGTTTGGAATTTATGGTTTTAACGAAGCTCCACTTTTGCTTTCCAAAGATCTATTGACTAAGTCATGCTTTAGAATAAGTAATTCTACATCATATTAAGGTGTAAAGGTCCAAATGGTTTCTTTCACCTTCAGCAAATCCACTTCTAATTCCACACAATGAGTTTTTAGTTTTGTTACCTAATCATTTAAAGTAGTAGATTGCATTCCTACTTTAACAACAATTTTTTCATAAGCATCACATAAAAAGAGAAGATTTTCCACCCAAGGTGCTCTAACAATCTCCTCCACATGGATAATCAATAACTTGTATTACTACCAGTCATTTTTTAGAAATCTTATAAAAGTCAAATGTTAACCTGGCTCTAAGGCTAATTGTCATAATTGGCAATAGGAGTTTTCTTAACCAACATGACACCCTTATCATCTATCTTGCCTACTTCATCATAATCGTTACTTGGTCACACCTACTCCTTTAAATGCTTAGTAAGATAAGTGTTTAGCATGGAATCAATTCAATGATGGCAACCTTTGGCACCTGTCAAAGCATTTTATGTGATAAATATTACAAAGCCCTTAGTTAGAGAATTATGTTCACCATTGTTCATGTGAAAGAGTTCTAAAGGCTCGATTCTAGTAGTTAAGGAATTTGGCTCTAATACCAATTATCAAGAGTTATTTTGCATACTTGAAGTATTCTATGATGGTACAAAGTATTAGTTTGATCTTAGCTAATTTTTCTAACAACTCACTCGTGTTTAATTAGATAGGAAAAGTAGTACATAGATAAATGGGATAGCTAAAATATAGAGAACAAGTCTCCAACCTTTATTGTTAATGTTTTAAGTTCAAGAGTCCTTGTGATACCTTTCGAATCTCTAATGTTCACCTCCTTTTAAAGGTTTTGCTTGAACATTAATGCTTTCTAATTCATCTCAAACTTTTATGATACTTCTATATTTTTTGGATTCCTTTTCTTCTTCGTGCTCTTCAATGATCCTTTTTTAGCATAAAGAATTATTTGGTACTATATTCATTCTAGCCTTAATAATAGTTAAGGATAATTAATCTAGAAATATTGAGAGAGTAAATCCAGTTTCTCATTTGGTGAATAATTTGAAAGATACAGATTGTGTAAAAGCTAAAATTAAAAATATTCTACCATTCAATCAATGGCTTGTGCTTAAGGATATATTTGACCTTCAAAAGTGTTGTTTAATTACTATTAAGATAGGAATAGCCTTTGTGCCTATTGAGAGGGATGAGAAGGTTTGTAGTTATAACACTAATTTGATCTTCATGTTTTATGATGACATTATCCAATGTGTTGGGATCATATCCCTTCTCCATCTTCTAACAACATATGTTGTAATGCTTAAATGTATGTCCTTCCTAGTTAGTTTGGATTGCTTAGTATCTATTGGCTTGAATTTAAAGCCTTAGATAACAAAGTGAAGCTTAAATCCTATAACACCCTCATATTTTCTTATTTCTACACTTATACTCATTAAAAGCCTAGAGGTTGGACCTATATAATGTCGTGAATTGATCATTTCTTATTCAAGAATCACTATTCTAGCATAAAAGGTTAGAATAATAACTTTTTCAAAGTCTCAATGGTGAACAATATTAAATCTTGCTAGATATAGGGGTGATCGTCAACTATTTCTAGTCAAATAGGTTAGGGGGCATAAGCATCATTCTCCTCGATAACTCTTGGGTTTCAATGATAATGAGCAGGATACTATCATTTGTCTATTGTCATATTCTTGCAAATGATTGCTTAATATTCATTAAGTTTATAGTATGTCTGTGTTGCTTTTTATCCTTCTTATATACCAATTTCACTCAAAATCATCGATTTATTCTCGTTTTTAGATTTTTATCTAGGATAGAAGAAATTCAAATTCTTTCCTTCACTGTGGTCCTTACTAGGCTTGTTTTGATCTATAAGACTTATTTAGAGAAAGATAAAAGCATTAGCCCTACTCCTATTACTAGGATTGTAAAGCTTATTTCGACTAACACTTTATTGCTTGACCCTACTATCATATCTGCTACAAATGATGCTTTAGAGGTACAAGTTTTAGTAACTGCTCCTACTCTGACTAGGGTGAAAACTATTCTAAAGAAAAATAAAAAAGAAAGCAAAAATATAGCATTAAAGTTATTAATGACAGAGTTTATGTGCAAGAGTTGTCTAACACCTTTTGTTTTAAAATGATATAAATCAATGCTACATAACAAGTTGATATCCCATAAATCTTTGGTACGAAAATGTGGATTCCACTCTATAAATGTGGGGTTAGCTCTAAATGAACATTGACCAATTGAAGAATTGAAAATAATTTTCAAAGCACATAAAAGGACAAGCTCTCCATTTGCAACTGTTGAGTTAGGACAAGCTTTAGGGACCATTTTACAGGTCATCCCTAAAATTGATAGACATCAACTGATTGAAGAATTAAAAATATCTTTTTCTGTAAGGGTTATTGATCTTTTTTTAATAATAAGGGTTATAAAAATACTAAATTTATATAGATAAAATTTGGAATCAAATTCATGATACAAAAGTAGATAAACCTTTAAAAAAAATCATAAAATGCTACTTAAACCTACCTACATTATAGATTCACTAAAACTCTACCAAAAAAAAAGCATTAAGAAAATACTTTGATACTATAAATGAGCTACTCTCAATTAAAGTCAACAAAACGGATTTGGGTTTGCAAATCCACAAAAAAATGCATGTTATGACCCATAAAAGTGAGTTCATTTAAATACATATTTAAAATGGTCCAATCCATTAAATTTCCAGTCTATACTAGATTAATCACTTGGAATGATAAGCCCAACCTTAAAAGATGAAGAATTTAGGCTCATTTTAATGCTCAGACATTAATTAGGCTTTTTTTTATGATCTAATTAATATTTAGATCGTGATTGAGCCATTATTATATGAACCTAGATGGACCTAACTCATCTTGATTACATATGTTTATTTATATGAAAACAAATACATATTATACAAAATAATTATATTTGTTTATTTTTAGAATAAAAATACTTAATTTAATATAATTAAATATTTTATATTTTCAAATATCCCAATATTTATTTAAATATATATTTTTATATAAGAAAATTAATTTTTATTTAAAATAATATCAAAAATAAACTAACCACACTTATGGACCAAGTCTCGAATTGCCTATTTTTTTCAATTGAATAGAGTTAGGCCAAGCTAAAAGTTTTTAGAAGATAAATAGGCTAAATTAGGCTTAAACCAATATTTTTCATATGATTATGCAAGAAGAGCCTGATCTAAAACACATTGACCTAGTCCACGAATACCTTTAGTTTATCCAGACCAAACTCAATGGTTTGCGAATGGTTATGGTTTTTTTCTTTTTTGTAATTTCTCATCTTCAATCTAAACTAATGCATTGTACTAACTTTTACCCAACCTACTAAATACCCACTCATAAACCTAATTTTTCATTGTTCAATCCAACTTAACTTAAATAAATGATTTTATTCCTAAATTATAAATCTTAAAGCTAACTAATTTTTTATTATAATTTATTGAGAAAAATGCAAACTACCCCATCAACTTAGGGATAGTTGCTTTTTATCACTGAAAACTAAATTATGTACTTTTTTAAGAAGTTTTTAATTAAGAGTAACAGTATTATTGTATAGTGGTTTATTACATCATTTTTTATGCATAATTTCTATATTACATAATTAATAAAAATTAAATTATACATATAGAATTTTAATTAAATACTAGAAAATAAGCTAAAAATTATTTGAAAATTGATGAAATAAAATAGCATACAATAATATTGTTATTCTTATTTAAAAAGTCAATCAAAATATTACATAATTCACCAAAATAGTTAATTGAGTGAATAATGAGTAGTAATTGCAAGTTTCTTTTAATAGTTTAAGTATTTAATTTGTAAGTTTTCAAAATTAATGGGGATAAATTACAATCATCTCAAAGTTAAAGGGAGCATCTTGCATTTGTTTTCTTACTTATTTAGCATGAAATTATTGGTTTGCATTAAAAATACAATAAATATATGATTTTAGAATTAATAATTATTATCTTAGGCTTAATTTTTTTAAAAAAAAAAGTTATGGAGCCAATCCATAGATTGTAAATCTTAGGTGTTGAATTCTATTTAAAAGGTCCACAATTTTGCAAATTTATCATGTTCATCCTTGTATAAGTTAACATGAACCCAGCCCAAATGAATTAAATTGGGTAAGTTAGTGAATTTTGTTAACAGCAAATTCATAAATGCTAATCCTACCATGTCTAATTCACGAACTCATTGGTTTGATCCATGACTTCCCTTATCTTTCTTTTTTTTAAGCCCAAATTTTAGCCTATTTTTTTATTTTTGTTAAAACAATTAAAAAAGCCTAAATTTCATGAGTGAAATGTTTTAAGTGTTTTAGGTGATGAATAATTGGATTGGGCCATTATTTTATTTCAATCTTTTAGTTGTTATTGAAGTAATTCGGTTTAGTCAATTGAGGTGTAAGATATTAGGTTTTTGAACTAAAAAGAAAAAAGATAAAAAAAAATTAAATGCAAACTCTTCGATCTAGTCTACACAAATCCATGGACTCATCAGACTACATGGGATTTGCACTTATGTAATGCTCTAAACTAATATTTAAATTATTTATTTCAAAGCTCTAAGGTATTTAATTTTTATTAATTGTAATATTTAAAATTCTTTTTAGCTTAAGCAAAGTTTGGAACAAATAAATTAACTCTTTGAGTATTTTACTGATGAATGATATTTATTATGATAAAATTAAAAAACTTAATATTTTTTATAATAATTAAAGTGTATATTATTTGAATAAGGTCTTATTTCAAAATTCTTGTAAATAATTTTTATAGTGATTCTACTGTGAAGTTGAGAATATTTAATACTCATGAATATAATGATTTATGAAAATATTTGCATATGATTCAATAATTGATTTTCTTAAATTTTACAAAATCATAGGATATTCATTTTCAAGTTCCTAAATTTATTAAATTATTATAGGAATTATTTGAAAATTATGAATAATGAAAATTAGTATTGGTTAACTTGAGTTTAATAAGAATAGAATTGGTAGGAAGAACAGGCGGCCAATATTGAGTTTTCTATCTTATCTCCCTCTGTCTATAGAAATTAAGTTAAACGGAGGGTGAAGATTTAAATAGGGCCTGACCTCATAAAACATCCACTACACTTAATAATTTGTCCTAGCTCTTTTATCATTATAAGTCAACAAACTTCTTTCTTTGTCCAGAACCAGAAGCTTTCATTTTCATTTTTCCTTTTGCTCGGTACCTTATCATAACCATTATTATTGAATCGTAAATTGATCAAAATTTTAAATATTGAATTGAAGTGAATCATGAACTGATAAGATTCATGAAATGTATGATAATAATTTATATTATCTTATGTATAATAAAGTATAAGTATTGATAATGAAAAATCATAAATTCAAGTCCAGAAACATAATATTTATCTAATATCATGAGCTTAAAATTATAAATATGAAAGTTTCAAAAAAGAGTTAAGTTATATAGATTTAAATACAAGCTTGATGTATCAACAAATAATGGAGAACGATGAAGGTTAGGATATAGCACTATTGAAGGTGAAAGGGGATGTTAAAGTGCTAGGAATGGGGTTACGGCACACCGTTAAAGGTGAAAAGTGAAAATTGAAAAGAAGCTTTTTATAGGATGGATGAGGCTTAAAAACACATCAGATAGATTTTATGTGACTCTTTGTTAAGGTTTTCAAAAAAAACTACAAAAAAAATGTTATTTGGGCTTATTTTATGGATTGGGTCAAGCAAAACTTGTTTTTGTTCTATTGCCACCCATTTTACTAGAAATTTGTAGCTTCTCTGGTTTGCGGTATTCGTCTTTCAATAGAAAACAAAGACTCGATCGATTCAAGGTGTTGCTTTGATTCAGACTACTAACTTGTGCGATTTATTTATGATTCACGACTGAATCACAACGATTCAGAGTCATAAACGATTCCTTCTCTGATCCGAATCAATTTTTGTTTGCATCATATCAAATTTGAACTAGACTCGTACGATTTCGATTACACTGACCATAACATAAGGCCACCTCATTTTCTCACGTTAAGACTAAATCAAAAACTCCCATTTTATCATTATATTTTGATTTCTTGATGTAAAACTAATACTATAGGGATTTTATGCTCTAGAGTAGTAGAATAGCATACCTAGAGCTTCTTTAAAATATCAAGCTTTATTTTTTTTTTGGGTTAAATGTCTTTAGTCCAGGAATCTCCTTGTATTAGCATATTTTTAGTTTCATGTTCTGACTTTAAAAAAGTGAAAATTATGATATAAGATATTAGAATGGTATGAATAGAGTTTAGAGTAGTCATTTTAGAAGGAAAATATTTGATATTATCATACTTATAATTTATCTTCTCAGCTATTGAAGTATATGGGAAAGAAACTTAAGCATGGGCATTTAAGAATTCTTTCAAAGAAATATAGTCCTAAGGTGAGCATATATCTTATTCCAAACTTGTTATTTCAATTAATTTTAGACCTATGCACATGGAACATATAAATTTTATGTATTTATTTATACATAAAGTCTTGATCATTGATATAACTATTAAGAGTTTAAATTCTATATGTTAGTTGGCATTCAATCTTATATCGGAGTGGTTGTCATATCCGGTATAGTGAATATATATTTATATGTTTGTCTTGTAAGCTAATATTGTTCATAACAAAAATAAAATACTTCTTGTAGTACATATATTCCATAATTATATTAATATTTGAGTTGTAAATAATAGGAATAAATATAAAATAATAAAGAAGAAGAAAAATGTGATATGAAGTAAATTAAAAAAAGAGAAATAATTGACAAATTGTAAAGTAAAATAAAAGTAAAGAATATAATATTTCATTAAATATATCAATTAAATAATAAAAGAAGCAGAAGTAGAACGTTATTTTATTAGTTTAATTAGGAGTAAAGTAAGAAAAAATATGTAATAAAGCAGATATTAAAATAATGGATAAGTTATAAAATACTGATTAAATTTTAATTGATATATATTTAATTTTGAAATTATCACTATAAAATTTGATATAAAAATTGAAAAAATTTAAAAAAATTAATTTTAATTTACTTATACTTTTTAAATAATAGAGTACATAATTAATTATTTCATTTAATATTTTTATATTAAAATTTTAACTTATTTAAAATATATTTATAATAAAAATTAAAAATATAATTTTAGATATATACGATTTCTTGCCATTAGCATTTAAATTATAAGCAAGAATAGGGGTTTTGAAATAGGAAAAAATATGCAATTGAGCAAATAATTAAAAGAAGAGAAACAATGTATGAGTTGTAAAGCAATATAAGAATTAGAAATATAATATATAGTGAAATGATTCAAATAAATTAAACTTTTCAATTATTTAAAATTTTTATAATAAAATAAAACATATCATACAATATTTATATCGTTAAGTGATATTGGCATAATATGAGTATATAATAAATTAGATAAAAAAAGATAATTACATATATATATATATATATATATATATATATATATATATATATATATATATATATATATATATATATAATTTAATGAGGTAATAAAGCTAATAAAAAGAAGGGATTTCTAACCTTCATATTTATATGTAAAGATTAATAACTTTTATTTTTTCATTTGAATAAAAAATTAAGTTATTAATTTAATAATAATATCTTAGATACCATTATTAATGAACAGTGCAGATATAATATAATATATTTTATTTTTATTATAAATTTTTTAAATAAATCAAAGATTTAATTTGATTAAATTAATTTTTAAATTTTTTATTACTTTCAAATTATTATATAACATTTTATTTTTTAAGGGATCGATAATTTCTACATCCACATGTAAATATTAATAACCTTTAATTTTTCATTTGGATGAAAAAATTACACTATTAATTTAAAAATAATAAATTAATAAAAAATATTATAATCAATTAACCCCACCATCAATCACTTCCATTAGTGAGTGTATTTATTAGAAAAATAACAAAGAATGAGTGAAGTTAATAATAAATATACTCAATGATAAAATTGATTGGTAGTAATGACAAATTGATTATAATATTTTTTATTATTTTTAAATTAATAATATAAATTTTCATCTAAATGAAAAATTGAAGGTTATCGATATTTACATATGGATATAGAGAAACAAAGTCATATAATAATTTGAAAGTAATAAAAATATAAAAAATAATTTAATCAAATTAAATTTTTAATTTTTTAAAAAATTTGCAATAAAAATGAAATATATCATATTATATTTATACTGCTCATTAATACCTATATCTAAGATATAATTAATAGCATTAGACATAAAAATATGTAATAATATTATTAAAAAAAATAATGTGTACATAATGTAATGATGTAATGGAGTAAATAAAAATATTATTTAAGAATTTAAAAAGATGATAAAAAAATTCAAATTAAATAAAATGAAAAATGAAAAGTAAAAAAAAAGCAAATTGGTGGTAAATTTTTTTGAAAAATACTAACACATATCCTATCTATATAATTAAAAAAGGCGGGAGAAATTTTATATTCTAAATGAGCATATAATTTAGTTTTGATGATGATATATTTAAATGCATAATTTATTAATTACGAAGATGACAACATATTGATTATATGTTACCAAACTTAATACTTGGCTAGATTAAAAAAGATTGCTATTTGCTTTACTGATTTATTACTCAAATCTATTTTCCAACTATTCTAGCATGTTTATTTACCTAGTTTTGAAAGGATTTGATGTAGTATAATATGTTACTTAATATATATATATATATGAGAAACTATTCTTTCACTGTGAAAATTAGAAAAGTATTGATTATGTCTAGGTTGCTCTTTGCTTTGTAGTTGTACTATTTTTGTAGAATTTAAATTTTGTAGGTTGCTTTTGTAACTACCACCTTATTGTTGAGTCAGCAAATGTATTTTAACAGGTATTCAATATGGAAAAATTAAGCAAAGTTTTGTACTTTGATGGTGATAACTCTTAAAGAAATTCAAAATTTTTAAAGAGAGTAAGCAACTCATACTTTTAAAAGTACACAATGAAAATGATCTTTCAAGATAATAAAGGAAAGAGCAAACATTGCCATTCAACACATGCTGACTTTGAAAGTGACATGTTAATGATATTCTCAAAGAGTAAGTAGCAAAAATAACTAAAGAGCAAGAGAAAGAAGTCTTGAAGATGAAGTTGCCCCTTAGAATCTATAATGTTCCTAATAGCTAGCTTCAATCCTACACTATAAATAAAGGACCTCATCACATTTGCAAGACATGCAAGCATCTCCTTTTCTCTTTGAAAGGATTTCTCTCTTTAAATAAAAGACCTCATCACTCTAAAATGCTTTCTATCCCTTATAGTCTTCTTACTTATGCTTAAACTTGCATATCTACACTTCTAGAGTGTATAAACATTTTAGTCTCTTTAAGAGACAAAGCCTTACCTTTTAAGGTTCACTAGCTAAGGTGGAGTGTGAAAGAAATACTTGTAAACACTTTATAACTAAGTTGTAAGAAGAAATATTCAAGTGTTAAGGTGGGATTACTTGAGTCCTTGAAAGATTAAGTGGGAAAGTTTATTGATCATTGTAAAAGAAAACGTAGTAGTGGATAATCATCAAAATTGGCTTTGATATTAGGAGAGTGAAGTAGATCTAAGAAAACTATTATTTCTTTAGATAATTAAACCATTATATATTGTTGCTATCTTTTTTTTTCTCTTACTTTTTAAATTTGTGCACTTAATTAATTTATCATTATTCATTATTTACTTAATCTTTCATATATTTTTTCTTGCTGCTCTTTAAAGGATCATAAAAAAGTAAGTTATTTTCAAAATTAATTTGCTTAAATTTTTTTAAAATATCAATTCACCCCCTCTTGGTATACTTTTGTCTTATCAATAATATATATAAATAAATAAAATATATTATTTATTTGAACTAAGAATATATAATATATTTTTATACAAATAATAATATAAAAAGGATTAGAAAAATTATTGATTTTGATATAATCATATTTTTTCCTTTTTAGTAAATTAATACTAAAAAGTAATTATTTTGTGCATCATCCAAACAACAGTAGATTATGTATAATTATTTTGAAATTAATTATTATTTCAATAATTAATTATTCTCATCATCATACCAAACAAGCTTTTAATAATACTATAATTTTATTTCTCTATATTGGCACATAATCAATTACTTTTGAATCTTTTTTTGGAAAAATCAACATATTTTATTATTTTTTTCAATTCTTTCATCTACATCAAAAGGACTAATCAAACTAGTCTCTCTACTACAAATGAAAGGGTAGAGTTGTGTAACAAACGGGTCAACCCACATAGATTAGCTACTAAATTGGTTGGTCTAGACTCATCCGCATTACACACATGTCCCCATATTAGAGGATTTAATTTGGTCTTTGTGCATTATAGGTTAATTCAAGGACTTTTTTATTTTAATTTTTTTATACATTAAAAAATAGCATCTAATTCTTATTTTCAAAGCTTAACATACTTCACCAAACTATACACAGAGGATAATTCTGAAGCAAAGAAAGTTATAGCCTTAACAATAGAAAATTTTCTACCATCAGTAACGAAACATTGGAAAGAAAAAAATTTAAGTATTGAAATAAAATAAATGAATTTTACAATAAGAAACTTTTATGTGCAAAAAGTCTAAGATGAAAATAGCATATATTAAAAACTTTGAATAATATACTCTTATACTAAAAGCTACATAGTATATCCTAAATATAAGTAGTATAATGATCTATAAAATTTAAAACTTTAAAGAAAAATTATGGAGCATAGTTCACAAAAGTGGAAAAACAACACTGCATTTAACCATAAATCTTACATTAAATATATAAGATCAGACTATCAGACCACCCTAACTCTTTTAATTAAATTTGTTTGTGATTGCCATAGCCATTAGTTTCAAGAACTTAATTCTACTAAATAAAGACTATCATATACATGACAACAAACATTAAGGTGAATTGCTTTGTCACAATGGCAGAGGCAATATTCAAATATCAGTAAAGGTAAATATATTTTAATATTTTAGATAAAATTTATAAACTAGTAATTAAATAATATAGAGAATTATATATAACATTTTTAAGAAGTTAATAAAGGCACACATCCCATTAAAATACATATAGTTTCATCATAGCTTTATCATGAGCTTAATTACTTATAACAAGTTCAGAGTCTAAAGGCTTGCAAATCGGAGTTGCCATCAAGTCCTTTTGCAAAATGATGACTCCAGAAATCTTTCATATTGACATCCTTATAAAGTGGTTGGTTTTCTTCTGATAAAAGCTCCTTAATTGGACCGTAGGTCTTTGATGTTCCTTCATTTTCTCCATCAATGATAGGGGCAATAAAGAAACTTGCTATGGAAATTCTTGGCCCTAAATGGCCAGATAAGACCCTGTGGTATACACTAATGAACCTGTCATTTGACAAAAGCTGCACCAAGAATAATGAGAATTGAAAAATATTAACCACTGTAATGAATCATGGACTTTATTAACTCACTCATAGGTAGTACGTATAAATTGCTTGGTAATGAATCAACAAAGAAACTTGCTATGGAAATTCTTGGCCCTAAATGGCTAGATAAGACCCTGTGGTATACACTAATGAACCTGTCATTTGACAAAAGCTGCACCAAAAATAATGAGAATTGAAAAATATTAACCACTGTAATGAATCATGGACTTTATTAACTCACTCATAGGTAGTACGTATAAATTGCTTGGTATATGTACGAAAATAGGGTATGGTATTTTTTTATATAATTTCTTAAGAAATTAACATTTTTATGATGATATAAGCACACAAAAAATATAATTTTTAGTATGTGATATGCTCATCAAAATATTAGTTTTAATGATCATAAATAGCCTTTTTTTGTAATAATAGAAGTAGTTAAACTATTAGATACACACACAATTATTAGAGATCAAATTTTGAATGTAACAAAAAGTGTAAAGTTTTCAAGAGACATTAGATGTTAATTGAGTCAAATGCTTTCGACAATTATAAATAGACTTTAAATGTATAAATTTATGATAGTAATGATAATTACACTCATTTTTATTAGTAATTTGATATGATAATGTAACTTTCAAAATCAAAGTGGAAATTCTAGTGAAGCCCAAAAATTATAAGTTGTAACTTTTTTTCCTATGGAATATGTATTTCACTAGCATATGGAATAGATTCTCAATCTATCTCATGATTCACTTGACAAAACCATTACTGATGAAATTAATCATTTTAATTTTGATACATGTGTAATGAGTAAGATTAAGTGAATAAAAATTCATGTTTATAATATTCCTTGATTTGAATTGAACATGATGTAAAGCATAAGTTTTTAGTTATTATTGTTGGAAAATATAAATGGACATTATCTGTTTGACTAATGTAAATAATAATTAGGCTAAATTAGCCAATGGCTAATTTAGTCCTTCTAAATGAAAATCTTAGTTTAATCAATTTTGGTTCAACTAGGAATGTTCTATTAAATTCTTGCTAATAAAATTGCTAATGTGACTTATCCTTTCTAATATAACTGCTTAATTTATCCTCTAAACCACAAATATCATCCCCATTTCTATCAAAGGTTTTCCTAAATTTTAAATCAAAACGAAAAGGAACAACTTGTGATTGGATTACAAAAGTTAATCTATATATGAAATTGATAAGCTATGAAAGCAATTCCCTTAGAAATTTGATAAAAACACCTACATTTATCATTTAATTAGTAGAAAGTTATATAAAATGTGCAACTTCTTGAAAAGTAAAATACAAACAAATTATTTGATTAACCATTGATTGACAAAATAAAAAAAGCATACTTTCTATGAAATAAAGAAGATGTTTACTCCTCTCCCTCTTAGTAAAAAGAACTTCTTATAAAAGTTTTTAAATTAAATAACTTTGAATATTTTTCATAAAATTCAAAAGGAAATTATCTTTAGACAATTTGACTTGCCATAGAATCTTCTTTTCTATATAAATCAAATGACTTCTTAGATTAAAATAAAAATTGCTTCAATTAATCTTTTACAAGTACAAAAATTGAGTTTTATAAGATAAGTGGATGAAAATTTGTAAATTAATTGCTATAGTAGGAGGACAAAAGTTATATTTAAACCTTATAATTGTTAGAGGGAAAATGTTAACAGTACTAATTGCATGTGATAGAATCTCAACAAAGTAGATTACTTTGATTCTGATTGTGATATAAGTACAAACAAGCACGAATTTGTACATCAAAATAAGAGAATGTAAATGAGTGGGAATTTATACAACAAAATTAGATTGCTTTGATTCAAATTTTGGTTGAGTTAAATGTTATTATAATCAATTACTATAATCAAAGTTACCCAAAATCCACTAATACTTTAACGGTGCAATGGTACTTGACATTACCTTAAGGGTTCTATCTTCTATCATGTTTAGAGTTCAAACTCAAGAATTTTCCATATGCATTAAGTGAATTATTATTCCTATTATTATAAAAAAAAACATTCAAAAACCCACTTCACACAATCCCATATTGAATCAGAATCTTAACAAATTAGATTATTTTAATTCAAATTGTGATATAAGTATAAATAAGTACGAATTCAAATTGCAAAATAAGTGAGTGTAGTATTATTCTAATCAAAGTCACCTACCTGCAGAAGATCTCCAATGTTGACAACAAGAGCTCCATCCACAGGGGAAACATCGACCCATTGATTGTCATGAAGAACTTGGAGACCACCTAGATGGTCTTGCAAAAGTATAGTCATGAAGCAGGCATCTGTGTGCTTGGTAGTGCCCATTGTTAACTCAGGTTCAGGGCATGCTGGATAATAGTGCCCCAACATAAACACTGCTTCCCTGCAATCCATTTCTTCAAGGTATGACGGATTAAGGCCAAGAGCTTTTGACAATAATTCAAAGATTGTAAAGCCCAGTGTTGTTATTTTCTTTGAATATTCAACCACAATGTCTCTGCAAATGAATAATAAGTTAATTATGGATTTAAAATGTTCACATTTTAAAGGTTTGTTGGTGGGAATAACTTTCGATGCTATCATAATAATAAAAATTTCAATATTATTAATGTCTCTTATATTTTTAATAAATTACAAAATTATTTCCTTAATTAATTTTTACTCAACTATAGTATCAAAATATTTGCCTTATCAAAATATAAAAATCAATAACACTAAAAAAGGGCGGATCCATGTATTAATATGTGGGCATAATTGTCCTCGTAAATAAACTTTTTTTTGTATATACAGATATTAATTATATATATTATTCTTACAACTTATATTAAATTGTCTTCAAATTTATTCTTTATGTAAATATAAATTGAAAAAATTGCTTTGAACAAATATAAAACTAATTAGAATTTAACTTATTATACAAATTTATACACCTATAAAAAATATTTTTATAAATACTATTTATTTTTATTTAAATAATTTTCTAAAATATGTAAACTTTCCAAATGTTTCCTCCTTCTCCTTCTCCTTCTTCCTCCTTTTTTAAGATAATTATCATAAATTAATGTGTAACAAGATGAGAGGCATACGACCCGTTATTGTCTAATGAAAACAAAATAACACTGTAAAATGTAGTAATTTTTTTAAGTGTTTATCAGTTAAACACAAATAAAGACCATACAAAAAATTTTCCAACTGTATTTGACAATCGGTTGATTACAACATCAATAATCATTAGGTTATTTCAAAAAGAGTAATGCTCACATGTCCTGGTTATTAACAAAATTTATGTAATAGTAATCCCAACATTTAATATGTAAGAAAATATAAAGACTTAGTTATGAATATAAACATGAATAAAATTTAGGCAAAATTCTACAAATACCTTTTCACTTAGTGATAAATATACCAGAAATTTATTATTACCTGCATACAGCTGGTATTTGTTCTGGTTCTGGTGGATTAGGAGCAATAAGACATGAAAATGTATCCCTCCAATTTGCAGCTTCATCTTTATACAGATGAAGATTCGAAATAAACCCAACTTTCTTCTTCGATCCTCGCGAATAAAACTGCTTCTTAATCTCAGCGTCCTGTTCGTGGAATACTCGGATTCCACGAATCATCTCATTCAAAACTTCAACGGGAATCCCATGATTGATCACCTGGAAAAATCCCCATTTCTGGCATGAATTTCGGATTTTATCAACAATTTCAGTATGCAGAATCGAATTGCTGTGCAAGTCTTTGAGATCGACTAAGGGAATAGTGAAATTTGAGTTATTTGTTAACTTCTCAGTGAGATTGCAATTCCTGCTGTGGAACATTCGTGGGATTTTTGTTATCCCAGAATCTACAAGGCCTTTAACGCCGGCTTTTGTTTCGTCGAATGCTTTGATTTCGGCGAATCTGTCGTAGGTGGAAGCTGTAGCTGGCTCAAGCTCGTTTGAAAATGACATTTTCACTGATTAAAACCCTGCTGAATAAGGTGACAGGAGGATGAATTGGAGAATAGGGGAAGGAAGATAAGATGAGCAAATAGCTTTGTTGGGCCGCCAGAAAGGAAAAATGTGAAATGAGGAATCGTTCTTGTTGACTTTGATTTCTTCTCCCACTCATTTGTCCATTTCTTGCATTCGTTAGCATGAGAATTGTCAAAAGTGCATGGGGACTATTCTAGGATGAGTCTATGGTTTCTAAATTAAAAATCTAAGTATAAATAGTTTAATGGATAATAATTATAATTATTTATCATTTGTATTATTTTATAAGATTTATATTATTTATTATCTAAATGAGACAGTAAAATTAAATTTTTTAACCACTTATATTTTATATTTATTAATCACACATCTTAATAAATTAGATATAATAATTTTTTATATTTTTCCCAAATAGTTTATACAATTCTTTTCTTTTTCTTGGTTTATATTTTTGTGACAAAAAAATTATAAAAATATAATTACTTGGTAATATTAATATTATAATTTCATATATTCTATTATTAATGACCAATTTTACATAAAAGGTGTCAAGTTATTAAAAAAAGTTCAATATGACCATAAATTATTATTTTTAGTAAAAATAATCTAATAATTTTTAATAATATAAAAATGCATCATAAATAATTGTGTAAAATCATTTTCTTTATAACATCAATAAATCAATTTGAATTTTGAAAATTAAAAATCAATTTAATCATTAAATTTTTTATTTTAAGTGTTAAAACAATGTAACAAAATTTTGTGATATCACTTAACAAGTTATTAAAAACTATTACAACTTTTCTACATTTAATAAAATTTTTAATTATTTTAATTTTTTAATGAATTACCTTCTTGTTCATCTATAGAATTAAAAATATATTATATGGTTAATATAAATTTTTATAAAAATAAGCTTAAAAAATAACTAAAATATAGGGCAAAAAGTAAAAATAAAATTATCAATTCATTATATTTAATATGATATTTGAAATTTAATTGATAGGTCATTAATGATGATTGAAAATATAAAATTTTATAAAATAAATTAAAATTAAATTTTACTTAAAATAATTATTAAAAAGTACTTTTATCCTAATATATGATTTTATATAATATCTGTTTGATTAAATTTACTTTTTCTTAAATTTATATTTGATTTAAAATTTTTATATTTATATTTTTAAGCAATTGTGATATTTATTAAATATTTGATTATCGAAGAACTTATTTAATAAGTAAATAAATTTAAAATTAAATAAAAATTAAAATCATCTCCCATTCATCGTCCTATTGCTATCAATAAATTATGAAGATATATGTAATGATTTTATGCTAATCTAATTAACTCTAATTAACATATTTACAATTACTTCTATATATCGATAATATATTTCATAAAATATATCATTCGTGTTAATATAATATGACAATTATATGATTATTAAAGATTATATAATAAAATATAAAATAGGCATGAATTTTTATGTTTAGAGAAATCAATTAAATTCAAAATTTTATATTAGTGTGTTGGATTATTTCTTTTATTCATTGAATACAATTCAAATTTCATACTAAAGATTCAAGTTAGGTGGCTTTTCAGTGAGATAAAAATATTCAATTCTAATTTCTATTAAAAATATAATAAAAACAAAAAATAAATGATGTTAGTTACGAAAATTTTAAAATACAATAATTATTACTTTAAAAATAATAATTAATTATTATATTTATTTTGAATATAAGTTACTCTTCTTTATTTTTTAAGAAGAAATGGGATTTAGATATTTCATAATATTTTAAGAAATTGTGTTTATATTTTAAAATTATATTAATATTTGATTCAAATATAACAAAAATGTAAAATTTTCTTCTAATTTTAATAAGTAAATTAAAGATTTTAATAGATGGATAATGTAAAATAAATAATAGAAAAATTTATTAATAATAAAATATTATAGGTATTTCTATAATATATATAGTTGACTAGTTAAATAAGTTATCAATCAAATTATCACAACCTTTAAATTTGATGACCAAAAAATTGACTGGTTCAAAATTCTTCATTTACTCAAGGTATCCAAACCCTAAGTTTTACTTTGGGTATGGAAAAAACTATCCATTATTCTAAGTTGGGCTTGTTGTAAGAAAAATATGTTTCCATATTTTTCCTAATATGATATTACTTTCAAACTATTTTTTATTATAAAGTCATTTGAAAAAAATACGTGTTATTGCAGTGATGGTACTAGATTAATTAATTTTGATAATTATATATATAATTAATTTTTAAAATAACTTTTAATCATTTTTTATATAAAATGATAATGTCACTCTAAATTTATTTGATTTTAATAATTTTATGAATAAAATTTAATTATTTTATAAATAAAATTTTGATAATTTTTATAAACAAATTTTTATATTTTTATTATTTGTAATTTTTTAATTTTTATTTTTATTCAATATTTCTTATAATTATATATTTGAAATTTATTTATATTTATAATTGACTTCTTACACCCATTAGAACAAATTACTGAAAAATAAAATTATAATGTAAAATTATAAATTAAAATAAATTATAAGAATTA
This sequence comes from Sindora glabra, assembly GCA_020226215.1. NCBI lineage: Eukaryota > Viridiplantae > Streptophyta > Magnoliopsida > Fabales > Fabaceae > Sindora > Sindora glabra. Next base: position 56,799 of record JAIUCU010000021.1, on the reverse strand, counting down.
GAAACTTAATTTAATCTTTTTTCTAGAGCCATTGTTGCATTTTCATCTTAAAAAAAGAGGAATCATCTAATTCACACAAAAAATAATTCTACAAGAAATTAAATCTCTTAGAAAATAAATTAAACTTTTTTATGAACTCTACATTTCATAACAAAATTATGTATTGCATGAATATTATTTTAATATATATATATATATATATATATATATATATATATATATATATATATATATATATATATAAATGAATAAGCATTTATAAAATTAAAAAATAAGATAAATATTTTTAGAATAATATTTACGTGTTTTTACATGCACAAAACTAGGATCAGAAATATTATTTCTTCTTTTATAAATTTTGAATTTAAAAATTTTTAGCTAATAATTAATATATCACAGCTAATTCAATAAAGTACTAGTGAATAACTATAAAGATTGGTTTAATCTTGGAAAAGTGGAGTAAACTCAAAGGGACCATTATTCTTTTAGACAATCAAGCTAATATAATACCAATGCTATCTTCTCTTTCTGTTAATCTTTAATTAATTATTCTTTATTGTAATTTTTTATAGATTATTTACTTGATCTTTCATATTTACTTTTTGTTTACTATTTAGGAGTTACAAAAAAGCAAGCTTAAAAAAGCAATTATTTTAATCTCCTAGGTATGTTTTTGTTCTATTAATTGGCATTAGAACATAGTCTCTATTGTTAAAGCTTAATCACTTTTAAATAAAGATCTTGTATGGATCAATATAGATAACCTTGGATCATCACATTAATAAGAAAGATACTTTATATTTAGATCACTATTATTTGATGGAACCAATTATGATTATTGAAAATATCGATTAATGATATTCCTTTAAGTCAATAATAACGAAACGTGGGAATTGATTCAGGAAGTATATACTCTTCCAATGATAAAGCAAGATAAAACTGATGTTCCAAAGCTAAAGATTGAATGGAATGAAGTCAAAAAGAAAAAGAGCAATCTTTGTATTGAAGCTAAAAATGCTATCATATGTGTCATTGCTCTTAAAAAAATGCAAGAAAATCATTAAATGCACCATGGCAAAAGAGATGTAAGATAAAGTCACGTTTGAAGCAATAAGGCAAGTGTGCACTATCTATGTTAATATACTTGTTCAAGAGTATGAATTCTTCCAAATGAAGGAATTAAGTTTATGTTGGAAAGAGTTTTTGCCATTTTAAATGATCTTCATGCTTTAAGAAGAATCATTTCCAAAAAAAGATATTATCTTAAAATACTTAGATACAACCAAATTCATGGGAATCTATATGTAGTGCTAATAAAAAAGGCAACAATATTAATACTTCCACCTATGATGAACTAAAAAGTAAACTCATAGCTTATGGGAAAACTAAGATGATGAAAGATGTGACTAGCAAAAGAAAAGAAATATTGCTTTTAAAGCATCAACATCTTCTTAAGAAGATGATGAAGATGATAATGATGAATTCGAAGATGATGATGCAATAGCTTACCTTGTCACAATTTACTAAAATGCTTAAAAGAGAAAGGCAAGATAGATCTCAAGGCCATTTTTGAGAGAAAAAGCAATTGAAAAAAGAGTAAAGAAAGAAAGAAATGAGCAATTAAGTGCCTATTTGTCTTGAATACAAAAAGCCCAGCCATATCAAAAGGTGGATTGCCTGAATCTAAAGAGAAAGTTGCTAAAAAGGCTATTCAAAAACAAAGTAATGATGGTTACATGGGATAATGAATATATACCCCCAGATAATGATGATAAAAAAAAAGGAAGTGAAGGATGTTGTCAATTTTTGCTTCATGGCTAAAAATGACTATATTGAGATAATAAATCTGGACTCACCTGTTTCTTATGATAAGTTATATAGTACTTTTGAAAGTTTGTTGAAGGATTCCTAAAGATAATGAAAAAGTACCTTTTCATTTCAAAAGAATTTTGAAAATTAGAAAAATGATTTGATTCTTTGAAAAGTGAAAAATCAAGAACTTAAAGAAAGTCTTAAAGTTTAAAAAAATGATTTTGACAATTTGAGAAATAAAAATTAAAAATTATAGTATAATATTTTGTTAAATAGAAGCAAATTGGAACCTTTCCAACTTTCTAGATATCTAAGGCAGGGTGGTCTATTATCACCTTATCTATTTATACTGTGCCTTAAATATTTGCATTTTATGATTATGAAGAGAGTTGAAAGTAAATCTTCGGACCTAACTAAGCCTAGCTAGCATGGAATAAAATTTTTCACATTTTTTTTCAATAATGTTATCTTTTTTGCTAAGGCAAATCAGAAAAATTATAGCATAATTAAACAAGTTCTTCATGATTTTCATGTGGAATGTAGTTGAAAGTTAATTTTACAAAATCAATGATGCATTTTTCAAAGAATATTGAATCATCACTTAGGGATCAAATTATTAATGAGTTCAGTATTAGTCATATAGGAAATCTAGGTTGATTTTTGCAAATTAAGATCAAATCTAATTATAAATCTTCAAATTGTCATACTTTTGTCGATAAAGTCAGACAAAGAATCAATCTGTGGCAATCTAATTGGTTATCCTCTACTGATGAGGTCATTCTTATTAACACTATTCTTTCTACCTTTCTATTATATTATATGATGTCAACTAAAATTCCCACAAGGATTACTCAAAATTTAGATTAGTCAATTAGGAATTTTTTGTGGAATGGTACCTTTAATAATAGAAAGGGAATTTCCTTGATTAGTTAGGATATTGTTACTTTACCTGAAATTAATGGGGGACCTAGAATTAAAGATTTTCATTCTGCTAATCTGACTATACTTACTAAATTAACTTGGTAATTTTTGCAAGATGGTATGCCTCTTTAGGTCCAAGTGCTAAGGAAAAAGTATCTTCCTATCAAGGATAATGTTAATATAAAAAGAAAAAAATATTCTTGTAATTGAAAAGTTTTAAGGTCCAGTGTAGATTAAAATAGGTTATTTGTACAGGGGAAAAATTAATATTTAGCATGATCTTTGGTTTAATTCTACTCTTTTAAGGACCCTTATTGAAGGTCCTCTTTCTCAAGTAGAGATATAACTCAAAATTAAGGATATTATATGTAATAGGGCTTAGAATCTAAGTAATATTTCTTTTGTACTTCCTAAAAATATTCAAGCTTTCATTATAGGTGTTTCATTTAGTTTGATGGGGAAGGCAAATAAATTAATTTGGGGATTGTCCAAACCTAGTCAATGCACTAGTAAAATTCTTGTTAATATCCTTTTCTTGGAATGGATTTTAATTGGATTTGAAAAATACCAACCTTACTAAAAGTTTAATTTTTTATGTGGTTGATTATTTTAAATAAAAACTCCGCTAATGATTTTCTTAATAGAAGGGGCTTGGATGTTCATCCATATTGCTCACTATGTAACACAGGTATTGATTCAACTCTTATATTTTTAGAGAATACTTTGTTGCTATAAGTTTGTAGCTTAGCCTTCCTTCTCCCATTTCTTATCAAAATTCCTTCACTTGAATTTTGTTGAATGGTTGAAATCAAATCTTACTTCCTCCAATGTTTGCATTAATTTAAACATTCCATGGCCAACTATGTTTGCTTTTGGTTTGTGGAACCTTTGGTTGAATATATGCAAATGGTTTTTCAAAATAATCAAGTTGAAACTAATTTGAAATATATGACATTAAGTAAAGCAATGAAGTTTTGAGCTATAAAGGGACAAATAAAAACAAATAAAAACCTTGCCAACCACTAATTAAGGAGACAAAATAGGAATCTCTTTCTATTGGATGGTACAAATTAAACACAATTGGATCAACGAAAGGTATTCCTGGACCAACTTCATGGTTGGCTATTAATAGGAATTGGAGAGGAGAATGGATTGTTAGAAGTTCAAGAGAGATTGGAGTAAACTCCAATAATGCAGTTGAATGGTACAAGTTAAGAGACAATTTGTTCTTAACTCTTAATAGGAGTTCTTAACTCTTAACAGAAGCTTACTCTTAGTTGAAATTGAACTAAATTTTGCTTTTCAAAATATTGATCCATCAATTTATTTTTTTTTGTTTATAATTAATTATTTTTGTTTATAGCCGAAGACCGCAAAGAGATGCTAAAAAGTTGGGTCAATATATGACAAGATATATATATATATATATATATATATATATATATATATATATATATATATATATATATATATATATATATATATTAAGAGAGAGAGAGAGAGAGAGAGATGCTAATATTGTTGTAAACTTTGTTGCTAAAACTGCCATCTGCTTTTGTAATGATTTGATTATCATGTGGAGTTGCTTTGCTTTTGCTTAATCATGTAGTAGGTATATGCCACCCAGACCTATTTTTATTGTATAATGTCATGAGATTTCCGTTTTACTCTAAAAAAAGAGGTATCCTTGCCTTTTTTTTTTTAACAAGCATGTTAGAATTTCTCCATACTACTAGAAAAAACGTACAGAATTTTCTGCTAATAAAAAACTTTATTAATTATCATATATTCAATATTTAAAAAGAAAAAGGAAAAAAAATTCTTGCAGGTTCTTGGAAAAAGCATGCATCAGAACTCAAGATGGTAGCAACACAAAAGAAAACTCGGGGAGACTCTGCAAAGACTTTTGAGATTTATAATTTAATTTAAATCCTATTTTTAATTATAAAAATTGATTTTTCTTATCTATGAACAAACAATTTTAATAAATGAGTATAAACATTAAATAATAATATGTATATAAATAAATAAAATATACTATTTATTTGAACTAAGAATATATAATATATATTTTCTTATTCAAATAATAATATTAAAAAAGATTAGAAAACTAGTAAGTTTCATATTATCATATGTGTACCTATTTGTTCTTTCTGATAAATTAACACTAAAAATTAATTATTTTATGCATCATCCAAACAACAATAAATTATATATAATCAATTAATAACTAATATTGCCAAATATAAAACATATTATATAATTAATTATTTGAAAATTAATTATTATAATCAATTATTTCAATAATCAACTATTATTAGAAAAATTTTATAACACACATTATCTATTAATATAGTAGTGTATTAATATACTATCAAACCTTATCATTAATATATTTTTGTATAGTATGCGAGATTTGATTCCTTAAAAAAAATAAATTTGATATATAATCAAATTTGATAATGCAATGATACATCACTAATATATCAAAATTTCTTCCTTATTATATCAAACAAACTCTTAGTCATATTGTAATTTTGTTTCTTTATATTAGCATGTGAGAGATTGTGTAAGAGTTAAGTGGGCAATTTTATTTTGTAGAATACTAACCTAAAGAATATTTTTGTAAAAAAAGAAAATTACATATCAAAATTAAGTTTTTCAAAATTTAGGGACCATAGCCCCTCTATACTCTATACGTGTTGTGGGTGGAAGATAAGGAGTTTTGTAAAATGCACTTGACACTGAACAAATTGGACTCTCGATAACTTTTTGACCATTTTTTTAATAAATTAATTGTTTATTCTTTTTTTTTGGAAAATTAATATATTTTATTATTTTTAGCAATTCCTTCATCTGTGGTGGAGGGATTAATCAAATTGGTAAAAATTATAAAATATGTTGATTTTGATTAGTTTTTAAAAAAGGGTAGAATGAAAATTAATTTATTCAAAAGATAAAATAATTAAAAAATTTGTTGTCAAACACTGATATTGTTTCCATCCATGCAAGCAAATCCTAAAGAGTGATTATTAAACTCCAATTTGATTTACCGTCTATGATTGGTACCACGAACTTGAAGTAATCACTAGCTTTGTTCTTTTCCAAGTTTGCTTGGTGGTGAGGAATGAAAGGTGCCCAATATCTTTGTCGCCAACTTTTGATTCATCAAATGCTTTTATTTCTCTAATATGGTCATGAATTTGTTGAGGTTTGATTTGAGCTTTCGGTTGCCATATTAATGGTGGACTTGCTACACAATTTTAAGTGCAATATTATAGCAAGGAGATCTCGATGACAACAAATCTAGCAATATCAGTATTTTTGGAATTCCGCTGTTCTGCTAAAATTATCCCAAAAAAAGGAAATATTTAAAAATCAAGTAGCATCTGATTCTTAGTTTCATATTTAATTTGTTTTAAAAGAAAATATCTTCTCTAAAAATGTAAATATAAATTATTAAGGTTATAAAAAATAATTGATATGTTCAGGATTAAAATAATAAATTTAGTGAAAAATAATTTTCTTTTTTTCAAAGAAAAAGTTATTTTCTTATGAAGATAATTTTTTTTAATCATAACATGTAAAAATACATGATACTCTTTTATTCGTATATATGAAAAATGAAAAAGTTACAGCCCCAAGAGCTGAAAATTTTCTACCATCGGTAATGGTATCATTGGAAGGCAAAAATTCAAGTATTGAAATAGAATAAATAAATTTTACAAAAATAAACTATTATGTTTTACCAAAAGAAAAAAAACTATTATGTATAGAAAATTTAATATGACAATAGCCTATATTAAATATGTCTAAAAATATTTTTAAAAAAGTTAAATAATATAATATAATCTTATGCTAAAAGCTACATAGTATCTTAAATATAAGGAGTATAATGATCTATAAACTTTAAAATTTTAAAGAATATGAGCATAGAAAGCAAAAAAGAAAAAAAATGCTGCATTTAACCTTATCTTCCTTTCATCAAACATGTAAGATCAGACTATCAGACCATTCTGATTCTCTTAATTAAATTCGTCCGTGGTTAGCATTGCCATCAATTTCAAGAACATAATTCCGTTGAATAAAGACTATCATGTACATGACAACGAACTTTAAGGTAAATTGCTAGTGAAGTCAGGAATGATAATTGGCATAGGTAAATACATTTCAATATTTTAGTACAGATATAAAATTTATACAATAATGATAGCATTTAAATAATATATATAATTTTATATAATATTTTTAAGAAGTTGTTTGGGGCATAAACCTCTATGGAAATACATATAATTTTGCCACTACTCTCTCATTAGCTTAATTGCTTAGAGCTAGTTCAGAGCCTGAAGGGCTGCAATGCAGAGTTGCCATCAAGTCCCTTTGAAAAATGATAACTCAGGAAATCTTTCATACTGACGTCCTTATAGATTGGCTGATTTTCTTCCGATAACAGCTCCTTAATTGGACCATAAATTTTTTATGTTCCCTCATTTTCTGCATCAATGACAAGGACTACAAAAAAAGTTGCTATGGAAATTCTTGGCCCTGAGTGGCTCGATAGGACTCTATGGTATACACTGATGAACCTGTCATTTAATAGTAACTGCACCAAAAATAACGAGAATTGAAAAAATATAACCACTATTATGGATCATGGACTTTATTCATTTACTCATAGGTGATACGTATAAATTACATAGTATATATACAAAAATAGAGTATACTATATATTTATATAATTTCTTGAGAAATTAACATTTTTGTGGTGATATAACTATGAAAAAGTCATTTTTAGCACATGATACCCAAATCAAAACAAAATCTTTAATGATTATAATTTGACTCTAGGTTCCATTCATTTCAATTGAAAATACTTTTTTATAAAATATTAAAATAAAAAAATATTTTATTTATTTAATATTAAATATAAAAATATAAAGAAAGTGAATTTTTTTTTCAAAAAAAAATTTACTTTCCTCCATGACTCTTATTATTTTAAATATATCATTAATATAAATAGTATATCATTCCTTTATTGATATATATAAATAATATTTTTTATAAAAAATATTTTTGACAAAATAAATGAAATCTAAATGTATAGATTTAAGACAATAATGCTAATTACGGTCATTCTTATTCTTATCCTATGATTTGGTATGACAAACATAACTCTCAAAATCAAGGAGGAAACTCCAATGAAGCTAGAAATTACAACTCTTTTTCCTATAGAATATGTATCATATAACTGATATTTCAAGAGCATACCAAATAGACTTTCAGTCTATCTCATTACTCACATGACAAAATCATAATTGATGAGATTGATCATTTTAATTTTAGTACATATGCAATAAGTGAGATTAAGTGAATAAAAATTCATGTTTTTAATATTTTTTTTATTTGAATTGAATATGATGCAAAGCATAAGTTCTTAGACATTATTATTGGCTAATATAAATGGGCATTGTCTATTTGACAAGAATATGTAATTTAAATAATAATTAGGCTAAATTATCAATTGGTTAATTTAGTCCCTCTAACGGGAAAATCTTAATTGTTTTCCTTAAAAATTTTAATTTGAACAATTTTGGTTCAACTAGTAATATTCTATGAAATTATCATTAATAAAATTGCTAATGTGACTTAAAGGTGTGCAAAATTGTATAATTCACCTTAATTCAACTAAATCATTTGACTTTTAGTTGGTTTAAGTTTGTTGAAAAATTTAAATGAATTAAATTGAAATTTTTTTGTTAATTTTTAGTTATAATCGATCGGTTATAGATAAACAATTTGTCACCCATGTTAAACCACAAACAATGAAAATAAAAAAAAAAACCTTTAAATTTTTAGTACATGATATATTTAACTCATTCTCATCCTATACTATTTACTTCAATTTTTATATACGAAATCTAAACTCTCTCAATCTCTCATTTATATGAATGTGAATGAATGATGGTAATGATAAGTATATTGCATAAATATAATTGGTAAGACATTGCATAAATATAATTGAACATGCTATAAAAGGAATGAAAATATTATATTCATTGCATAATCATTGTAATTAATATTGTGACCATGATAAAAATGAAGTTGAAAAAGTATAAGTTAAAACTAATTTAAATCATTTTACATTGTTTAAAATTGAACATTTCAATTAAAAATAATTTAATAATATCAAATAAGTATTAATAAATACAAGTTTGCTTAAAAAATAAGTGGGGGTAATGTTATTGTAATCAAAGTTACCTACCTGCAGAAGATCTCCAATGTTGACAACAAGAGCTTCATCCACTGGAGGAACATCAACCCATTGACCGTCATGAAGAACTTGGAGACCACCCAAATGGTCCTGCAGAAGTATGGTCATGAAGCTAGCATCTGTGTGCTTAGTAGCGCCCATTGTTAACTCAGGTTCAGGGCATGCTGGATAATAGTGCCCCAACATAACCGCTCCTTCACCACAATCTATTTCTTTAAGGTATGAAGGATTAAGGTCAAGAGCTTCTGACAATAATTCGAAGATCGTAAAACCCAGTGCTGTTATTTTCTTTGAATATTCGACCACAATGTCCCTACAAATGTATAATAAGTTAACTATGGATTTAAAATGTTCACATTTTAAAGGTCTGTTGGTGGGAATTACTTTCGGTGCTATCATAGTGATAAGAATTTCAATATTACTATCTCTTATATTTTTAATAAATTACAAAATTATTTCTTTAATTAATTTTTATTCAACTATAATCATTTCATTTATTTAAAAAAAAAGTGTCAGTAAGTAAAAAAATGTGAAAAAATCAAATCACAATTAAAAAATAATTTAATGTTAATTTTGTAAAATTTATATTAATTTAATATTATTATCATTTCACCTATTAAAAGTTAAGAATTCATACACTTCCAGTCATCGCATATAGTCCATGGACCAAGACATCCAGAAGTACCTGCCCGCAGAGCAGCTTGGGTCCAAGAATCCTTTAATGACAATTGCACCCATGGATTAACTGAATTGTTTAAATGAGCCCATCACACTGGATAAAGTGAAAGAAAGTATGCTTGGGTTGGCCCAAATAAAAAATAGAGCATAATAGTATCGATAATCTGCACTTATAATGCTGGGACAAAACACAAAAAGGCCGGGGGGAACCTTTTTTTTGATCAATTGTGCAGCTCAATTCCATCTTTAAATACTTAACACATGTGCTTAGAGTACACAAAGGAAAGGGGGGGAATGAAAAAATGGTGGTACCTAATCCATTATCACTTGTACTCTCAGTTTTATGTAAGTATAGTGTTTCACTTAGATGCATATCCCAATAATGACATAAAATTTTCAAGGTTCAAATAATAAAAATAATTGAAGGCCGAATAATTTATATATTTTTTCAAAGGTATTCTAAATAATTACATAATATAATATTAATATATAATTTTAAAAAGTTTTAAAGGATGGTAACCTTTTTATCTTCTAAACTCGCCATTGCACATACTTCAAAAAAAATCTTAGTTATTAACATCTCTTTATTATCTTCACCTTTTAATATCATCAAGATGGATGATAAGGGGGAAAAGAAAAGAAAAGAAAAAAAAAGGAAGAATCAATTAGAAATTTAGAACTTCATATAGTAAGTTATCAAGTTTCTAACTTAATTTCCATAATATATACGCATTTAGTAAAGGTTAAGCTAAGATTTGAATGTTACTAGTTTTTCTCTTAATCTCTTTAATATCTTCATTTTTTAATTTTTTGACGCTCTACTGACCTATTTAGCTCAAGATTTGGATATTACTAGTTTTTTTCTCCCTAATAAGGAAGAAATATTGTAATCTATATTTTGGGAATTTGACTTGAGCAACACACAATCAAGGGATTTTTTAATTACGATATTACGAGATTTTCACTCCGCTCAACTACTCTATCAATAAAGCATCTCCGGCAACTTCACGAGGATAGTGGGATGGTAGAACATAGGACGTATAATAATAGTAGAAAGCTATTCTAAGAATTTACACAATTGTTTAATTAGGCAATATCCTATTAACCTAAGCTCCTCTGATCAAGGTGTAAACATAGAAACAAGCTAATTCCTTAGAGGAAATTACAGAAAGGTGTTTTGAGAATCTACACAATTGTTAATTAGGCAGTATTATATAAACTTATTTTTCTTTAATTATAATTTTTCTATTATTTTTTGAAGTGGCACCTCAGCATGTTATATTTTTCCTCTAGAACTTGGACTCACTTTCTCCAATTTCAACATCATTAAACTGAGAAATTTTAAAGTGTTTTTAGGGATTTGGAATCCAGAGTGATGTAAAATCCAGTATGATGTAGCAAAATTTAAGTCATTTGATAAGATTATTAAATCTTTTAGTTATTTCATCCAGTAACTTAAATTTTATCACATTATCCTAGGTTTCAAACTCCCAAAGGGTATCATAGAAAGCACCCATCAAACTTGGATTTCCTGCCACAAATCTTATTCATGTCTAAAAGTGTACAGTAGCATTCTTGACTAGAGGAGTATTTCATTATTTCCCCTACAATTTCTTATCCACAGCAAAATATTAGAATGTGCATGTTCACAAACAAGAAGATTAACAATCTATTTGGCTTCATGTGCATGACAATTTTGTCTCTAAAAGATATAATCTTCTTGCCAAAATAAAAAAGGTTGTAATCACAAATAAACTTTTATTACATATACACACATTATATATACACATATATTAATCTTACAACTAATATTAAATTGTCTTCATATTTATTCTTTATGTAAATTTAAATTGAAAAAAAATTACTTTAAACAAATATAAAACTATTTAGAATTTAACTTATTATACAAATTTATACATCTATAAAAAAATATTATTATAAATAGTATTTATTTTTATTTAAATATTAATCTATTTATAATAATTAAGTATTTATTATATTTGAACATATTGCTTCCGTAAATTAAATTTTTTGGATGCATCCCTTCACTGAAATCTTAGTATCTTGACCAGACTATAATTGTCTCTTAAGATCATAGCCTATTTTGCATGTACTGGTACATATGTTGTATATAGAACACATATGAATGTGCAGCAAGTCATTATGTGTTGGGAAAAGGCACCAAATTTTCTAAAATGCGTAAACTTTCCTAACGTTTCCCCCTTCTTCTTCCTTTTTTTTTTTTTTGAAGGTAATTATCATAAATTAATGTGTAGAGAAATAAATAATAACTATAATATCATCTTTAAAAATGTAGAATAGAAATATGGCATTATGGTTTAAATTACTGTATGACTTCTTATATCTTGCTTAATTTTTAATTAAATGTCCTATGTTTTGAATTTGGTTTTTATATGTATTTTTTGCTATCAATTAGATATTATATTATTTTTATTGAATTTTATTAGTAATTAAGCCCAAATGCTACAATCATTTGTTTAGAGTTATAAGATGAGAGGCATATGGCCCGTTATTGTCTATTAAAAACAAAATAACACTGTAAAATGTCGTAATTTTTTAAAGTGTTTATCAGTTAAATGCAAATAAAGACCATATAAAAAATTTTCCAACTGTGTTTGAGAATCGGTTGATTACAATATCAACAATTATTAAGTTATTTCAAAAAGAGAAATGTTCACATGTCCCAGTTATTGACAAGATTTATGTAACAGTAACCCAGCATTTAATATGTAAGAAAATATAAACACTTAGTTATGAATGTAAAGTTGAATAAAATTTAGGCAAAATTTTATAAATACCTTTTCAAAAAATTTTAATTATAATTTTATATATTATTTTTTAACTAATAATTAATAATTATATTTATTAAATCGTAAACTACCAATACTGACTTGAAAGTTATTCACATATAAGCATAGGAGACAAACACCTGTGAACTTCGTCAAATAACACATTGTAAGAGTAAAGGGAGAAATCATAGTCAATAACGCTATCAAATCCAACAACCAGAAACTAAATTAATCAATCCATAAAGGAAAATAATTGTTGAAATTTGACATGGCCAGCTAGTAAAGAATATAGTAGAAATTTATTATTACCTGCATACAGCTGGTATTTCTTCTGGTTCTGGTGGATTAGGAGCAATAAGACAAAAAAATGTATCCCTCCAATTAGCAGCTTCATCTTTATACAGATGTTGATTCGAGATAAACCGAACTCTCTTCTTCGATCCTCGCGAGTAAAACTGCTTCTTAATCTCAGCGTCCTGTTCGTGAAATCCTCGGATTCCACGAATCATCCCATTCAAAACTTCAACGGGAATCCCATGATTGATCACCTGGAAAAATCCCCATTTCTGGCATGAATTTCGGATTTTATCAACAATTTCAGTATGCAGAATCGAATTGCTGTGCAAGTCTTTGAGATCGACTAAGGGAATAGTGAAATTTGAGTTATTTGTTAACTTCTCAGTGAGATTGCAATTCCTGCTGTGGAACATTCTTGGGACTTTTGTTATCCCAGAATCTACAAGGCCTTTAACGCCGGCTTTTGTTTCGTCGAATGCTTTGATTTCGGCGAATCTGTCGTAGGTGGAACCTGTGGCTGACTCAAGCTCGTTTGAAAGTGACATTTTCACTGATTAAAACCCTGCTGAACGAGGTGACAGGAAGATGAATTGGAGCACAGGAGGAGGAAGAAGATAAGATGAGCAAATAATTTTGTTCGGCCGCCAGAAAAGAAAAAGGTGAAATATGGAATCGCTGTTGTTAACTTTGATTTCTTTTCCACTTCATTTTAAAATTTTTATAAAAATTAGTTATATTTATAAAAGTAATAAATATTTCATTTGATATTTAATAATATTTTAAAAATTTGTGATTATATTTTTAAATTATAGTAATATTTGATTGAAATATAATTAAAAATATAAAATTTTCTTTTAATCTTAATAAGTAAAATAAAGATTTTAATAGATGAACAAGATATAATAAAAGATAGAAAAAATTGTTAATAATATTATAAGTATTTCTGTAATATATCTAATTGACTAGTTAAATAAGTTATTAATCAAATTATCATAATTTTTAGATTTGATGACAAAAAAATTGAATGGTTCAAAATTCACATTTACTCAAGGTATTTATATCCTAACTTTAACTTTGGATATTGAAAAACTATAAATTAGGCTTGTTGCATGAAAAATATTTTTCCATATTTTTTCTAATATGATGTTACTTTCAAATTATTTTTTATATAACATCATTTAAAAAAATAAGTGTTATTGGAGTGGTGTTACTACATTAATTAATTTTAATAATTTTATATATAAAATTAATTTTTAAAATAACTTTTAATAACTTTTTATATAAAATGATAACGTCACTCTAATTTTATGAGTAAAATTTAATTGTTTTATAAATAAAATTTTCATAATTCTTATAAACATTTTTTATAATTTTATTACTTGTAATTTTTTAATTTTTATTTTTAATCTAATATTTCTTATAATTACATATTTGAAATTTATTTTTATTTATAATTGACTTCTTACACCCATTAAAATAAATTAATGAAACTCAAAATTATAAAATTTACAAATTAAAATAAATTATAAGAATTAAACACTTAATTTAACCTTTTTCTAGAGCCGCTTTTTCATCTTAAAAAAAAGGAATCATCTAATTCACACAAAAAATAAATTTCTACAAGAAATCAAATTTCTTACAAAATAAATTAAACTTTTTATAAACTTTACATTCCATAACAAAATTATGTATTACATGAATATTATTTTAATATATGTACAAATGAATAAGTAATTATAAAATTAACAAATAAGATAAATATTATTAGAATAATGTTTTATGTGTTTGTACATGCACAAAACTACAATCAGAAAGATCATTTCTTCTTTTATAAATTTTAAATTTAAAATTTCTAGCTAATAATTAACATATCACAACTAATTCAATAAAATTAATTTTTTTCATTGTTATTAACACATTTAACCACTTTTTTCATTAAAATTGGCAACAATAATTAAAAATAGTTCATTATTATTTTTACTTAAATGCTTCATGGATGAGAATACTACAATAAATATATAAAATTATAAATACATAACAACAACAAAAAAGCTTCATAAATATAACAAAATAAATACATTAAATAACTTGGAATCCAACAAATAAGTGGGCAAAATTTATTTTGCCAGAAATTTAATTTTCTATAGAAATTTACTTTTTATGTAAACTAGATGATTTTTCATTTTTAAGATAAAATTGTAGCAATGACTATAAAAAGAAGGTTAAATTAAAAAAGAAGGTTAAATTAAGTTTTCAATTTTTATAATTTATTTTAATTTATAATTTTATTATTATAGTTTTGATTTTCATTAAATTATTCTAATAGGTGTAAGAAGTTAGTTAAAATAAAAATAAATGTTAAATATATAATTATAAAAATATTAGAATAAAAATAATATTACATATAATAAAATTATAAAAATTTATTTACAAAAATTATTAAGATTTTATTTAAAAAATTATTAAAGTTAATAAATTTGGGTTGCATTACCGAAAGTGACCCACCACAATTATTTTTTGTATAAAATTATTAAAAGGTAATGCCACCCTAATAGTACTTATTATTTTTTTTAAAACAACATTATGATGCAAAATAATTCAGAAATAACATCATGTTAAGAAATTATTTATCTTATAGTATTAGGCCTTCCAAGTCAATACTATTGGTTTTGGTACATTTCAACCAAGCCAAATTACCTGTATAAAGAACAAATGTTCAAGTATATATAGTAGGAATGATCTATCAAATACAATTCGCTACTTAAATTAGTAGTGATATAGGCAAAGTAATTATATGAGATTGTGATTAGTTTGCAGTTGGGTACCTAGGATCTCTTTGTAGAACTTAGAAACATGTAGAATGGATGTTGTCCTGATGGATTGAAAGTTTATCAAAGCAGTAATTACTTTAGACATGCTAGAGTGTCTTTAACCATTAGTGGTTTAGATAGTAAAAATGTGGGACCCCCACATGTGATTTAATTGCCAAATTAAGATTATTTTTTAATGATGATAGGAATTAATGGTTTATTTAGTAAAATGGAAAGATATGCTTAGAACCTTGATATTTTCTAATTTTACACGTTCTACTCAGTTGCACTTTGGTAATAAGATATATTGTCAAATTTAATTTCGAATATGCTATACACATTTTATTATGAAAATCATAGTTAGTTTGATGGGTTAAAAAAAGTGCTAGACAAAAAGAGTAAGGTGACTAGTTTATATGCTTAAAAACCAGTTACTCTTAAATTTTGTCAAAAATCAATTCCAACTTTGATTGACATTTTTTTAGGAATTGTTGAAATTAGTTTTATTTTCTGGATATGATAAAGAACAAGTTTTCTAGTCTATTTGTTTATATATATGTCCAATTGCTTTTTTAGAATCTGTCAAATTTAATTTCTTGAATGTTTTGTAGGTTTTATTCATTAAAATAAAAATTGATTTGACTTGATGATTGTTGCTCTTTTCTATAATTATAAAACTTGTATATTGAACTATTTAAATTCCAAAAAAAAATTAGAAAGTCATAAATTGCCCAAGTTGCTCTTTTGAATTTGTACTATAAAAATTAAATTTTTTATAGAATTTCAAATTTCATTACCTATTTAACTACTAACTTAAAGCAAAGTCAATAGTTGTACTTTTATATGTGATCAATTTAAAAGAGCAAGTTAACAGTATTGCACAAAAAAAGGACATTTAACTACTAAAATTCAATTTTTCTTGACAAAAATAAGTAAACTACACTTTCATAGTACAAGTTGAAAATAAGACATTAAGATAGCATATAAAAAAGCAAGCATTGCATATTTAACAATGCTAAAAATAATATGACTAGACAATGAGAATAATGAAAAAGCAAGCAAAAAAGCATATTAAAGAGTAAGAAAATAAGCCTTTTAGGAGAAACTTGCTCATTGGAAATTGTTTACTTTCCTATGGCTAGTTTCTCTCTTTGACTATAAATAAAGGATCACACTTCATTGTTCACAACTTTAAACATCTTTTTCTCTATCTAAGAAGGCTATCTCTCTCTTTAGAATTCTTTATATCTAGTATAGTCTATATCTATATTATTAGTGTATAAATCATTATAGTCTTTTCAGGAGACAGCTTTAACCTATAAAGGTTTACAAGTTAGGGTAAAGTTTGAGAGCACTTGTAGACATTTGAAAGCTAGGTTGTGAGAAAAGAAATCCTTAAATGTTGAGATAGGATAGCTTTAGTCCTTAAAAGATATTAGGCTTTAGAGAAGAAAAAAGTGCTAGTAAATAACCAGCAAGATTAGTTTGATATTGGAAAAGTGGAGTAAACTCAAACAGATAATTATTCTTTTGGACAATTGAACCACTATAACATTAATGATATCTTTTCTTTCCGTTACTCTTTAATTATTTATTCTTTATTACATTTTTTATGAATTATTTACTTGATCTTTTATATTTACTTTTTGTTTGCTCTTTAAGAGTTACAAAAAATCAAGCTTGAAAAAGCAATTATTTTAATCTTCTAATTGCTTAAATTTTTAAAACACTAAATCACCCCCTTCTTAGTATGTTTTTGTTCTATCAATTGGCATTAGAGTATAGTCTTTATTGTTAAAGCTTAAACACTTTTAAGTAAAGATCTTGTAAAGACTAATATAGACAACCTTAGATCATCACATTGGTAAGAAAGGTACTCTAGATTTAGATCATCATCATTTGATGGAACTAATTATGATTATTAGACATATCAATTGATAATATTCCTTTAAATCATTAATAATGAAATGTGGGAATTGATCGAGGAAGTATATACTCTTCCAATGATAAAGCAAGATAAAACTGATGTTTTAAAACTAAATAATGAATGGAATGAAGTCAAAAAGAAAAAGAGCAATTTTCATATTGAAGCTAACAATGCTATCATATATGTCGTTACTCCTAAAAAAAATATAAGAAAATCACTAAGTGCATCATGGCAAAAAAGATGTAAGATAAAATCACCTCTGAAGCAATAAGGCAAGTGTGTACTATTTATGTTAATGTGCTAGCTTGTTCAAGAGTATGAATTCTTCCAAATGAAGGAGAATAAAGGAATTGAGTCTATGTTTGAAAGACTCCTTACCATCTTAAATGATCTTTATGTTCTAAGAAGAATCATTCCTAAAAAAAATGTCATCTTAAAATATTTAGATGCCAACTAAATTCATGGGAATCTATGGGCAATGCTATTCAAAAGGGCAACAATCTTAATACTCTCACCTATGATAAGCTAAAAGGCAAACTCATTACTTATGATAAAATCAAGATGATAAAGGATGCAACTAGCAAAAAGAAAAGAAATATTGCTCTTAAGGCATCAACATCTTCGTAAAAAGATGATGAAAATGACAATGATGAATTCGAAGATAATAATGAAATGGCTTACCTTGTTAACAAATTCACTAAATGCTCAAAAGAAAAAGCAAGATAGGTCTTAAGGTCATTTTCGAGAAAAAAGTAATAAAAAAAAGAGCAAGGAAGGAAAGAAATAAGCAATTAATTGCTTATTTGCTTTTGAATACAAGAATCCTAGCCATATTAAAAGGTGGATTGCCTGAATCTAAAGAGAGTTCCTAAAAGGACCATTCAAAAAGAATGTAATGATGGCTACATAGAATGATCAATATATACCTTCAGATAATGATGATCAAAAAGAAAAAGTGAAGGAAGTTACTAATTTTTGCTTCATGTCTAAAGATGACTACATCAAGGTAATGAATCAAGACTCACCTATTTCTTATGATAAGTTATATAATACTTTTAAAAGTTTGTTGAAGAATTCCTAAAGATAATGAAAAAGTACCTTTTCATTTCAAAAGAAAAATCATTTTTACAAAAGAATTTTGAAAAATAGAAAAATGATTTTGATTCTTTTAAAAGTGAAAAATCAAGAACTTGAAGAAAGTCTTGAAGTTTTAAAAAATAATTTTGATACTTTGAGAAATGAAAATTAAAAATTACAAGATAATCTTGATTCTTTGAAAAATGAGAGTATTCTTTTGAAAAAAGAAATTTTTAATGAAATGGATATATTTTCTCAAAATGATTTAACAAAAGGTACTTGCTAAGATGCCCCTAGGGGTTTGGTACCCGAGGTGATGTGGTAAAATACAAGTCATTGGATGAGATTACTAAGTCATCACTAATCTCATCCAATGGCTTGTATTTTATCACACTACTCCGAGTACCAAACTCCAGGGGCACGTTAGAATTCACTTTTAACAAAAGAAAGCTTTCTTTTATCAAATGAAGTAACATCCTTACAAAAGGAAAGACAAAATTTGATAAAAGAAAATTGAAGTTTTAAAAAGTAAGATGGTTACATTTTCTAAAAACACTTTAAATAAGTAAATGGTTATTTTTCTAGAAAGCAACTTGAATACTAAAAAGCAAGTAGTTACTCCTCTAGAAATAGCTTGAATGTTAAAAAGCAAGTAGTTATTCTTTTAGAAAACAACTAGAATGCAGTAAAGCAAATGGTTACCTTTTGAAAAAGTAAACAAAGTTTTAAAAAGCAAGTAATTGCTTATTTTGAAAATAGTAAAAAAATGAATTTTAAAAACTAAACAAAAATTTATTTTTTTAAAAATAGAAACAAGTTTCAAGAAAATAAAAATTAGTTGCTCATTCTTTAAAAAATGGAAACCAAATTTTGCAAAAAAAAATAAACTTTTTGAAAAAGGATCTTTCTTATTTTATGAAAAGAAAAAGGAATTTGAATGCTCCTTTGAGAAAACATTCCTCTAATAAAAAGGGAGTTGACTACTTATAAGAAAATAATAACAAATATCATAAGAACTTATTTGTAAAAACAACTCAAAAGTCTACCCCAAATTTATCTTATAACTTTATAAACAAGTGGACATAATCCCAATCTCAGGCTTATAAGAAGCAGTTACTAATTCATAATATATAAAGAAGGAGACCTAAAAGTCAATGTCCAAAAGGGTAAGGAAATAACTCAAAAGGACTTAAGATGATTTAAGTATTTAAAATAACATAGTTGCTTTTTGCAAGTGAACTTAAAAGGCAAATGTTAAAAAGAATTATTGGTTCCTTAATAGTCATTGCTCAAAGTACATGACAAAAAATTCAAGTAAGTTCATCTTTCTCAAGCCTATTTAAGGAGGAAATGTAGTTATGTCACAAAGTATAAGATTAGTAAGATTAGCATAGATTTTTTATCTTATCTTAATAATGTTAGAATGATGCAAGGACTCAAACATAACATATTAAACATATGTTAACTTTGTGACAAAAGTTATAAAGTTGTATTTCAATCCCCTTATTGTTATGTGCAAAACATCTTTAATAATAAAGTATTTTTGGTAGGCTAAAAAATAGATAACATTTTTTCTATCTCTTTCAAGGATATTCCTCCAAGGGAAGCTAAATATTTTATTTTAAAAAGTGATCAAAGTTAGTTTTGGCATAGAAAGCTAACCATGTTAACATGTGCCTTATTTCAAACATTTTCAAAAATAATTTAGTTCTTAGCATTCCTAAAATTAATATTAAGAAAATTCATATTTGCAATGTTAGTCAACAAGAGAAATAAGTAAAATCTTTTCTTCAACCTAAAAATTTTGTTTTTATTTTAGGACCCTTGGAGCTATTGCATATGGATATTTTTTATCCTACCAAGACCAAAAACTTTAATGGCAAATAAAATGGCCTAATTATTATTGATGATTCTTTAAGATATACTTGGGTATTCTTTCGAGTTCATAAAGATGGAATGAATTTGAAAGATTTCATAAAAAAAAATTCTAAATAAAAAAGATGTATACATATCAAGCATTAAAAGTGATCATGGAGAAAAATTTGAAAACCATCTTTTTAAAAAATTTTGTGATAAAAATGGTATAAGCCATAATTTTTCATGTCATACTCTTCAACAAAATAAGATAATTGAAAGGAAAAATAAAACTTTAATTGATATAACTAGAACCATACTTTGTGAAAATGATCTTTCAAAATATTTTTTGGTAAAAGCCATAAATACTTCATACTATATCATAAATAAATGATTCATATGCCCTTTCTTGAGAAAAATTGTATATGAGCTATGGAACAGAAGAAAACCCAATATAAGTTACTTCCATGCATTTAGTTATAAAAGCTATATCTTAAGCAATGGAGAGAGTAACTAGCAAAATTTAATTTAAGGTTTGATAAAGGTATCTTCTTAAGTTTTTAATCATAAGCAAAGCTTATAGAGTTTATAATAAAAGAACTCTTATAATAGAAGAATCAATGCATATTATGTTTGATAAGAATAATAATGCTCAAATGAGCAAGCCATTAAAAGAAAATAGTGATTTCATATCAAAAGGCAACTTATCAAATGAGCAAACACAATATAAGAATCTCAAAGATTTTCAAAATAAGCAAGATTGGATTGAGCAAGAAATTTCAATCAAGCAAAATGAATCAAAAGAGCAAGCTGAGTTGAATAAACATAAGGATCCAAATAAGTAACTTGAGCAACAGACTCTTAGGTCTTAAAATCAAAATCTTTCTAGAGAATGGAGGCATATGCTAACCTATCCAAATGAGCATATCATTAGTGATCCTTCTTATGGAATTTGAACAAGGTCCTTATTTAGAAATAATAATAAGTTAGCTTTTCTAATATTGATAAAGCATTCCTTAATAAAAGTTGGATCCTTGCCATGCAAGAAGAACTTAATCAATTTGAAAAAGAATGAAGTATTAATACTTGTGCCCAAACCTCTCAACCATCTAATCATTAACCATTAATCACTAACACCAAGTGAGTATTTCACAATAAGCTAGATGAATCTAGAAAAGTGATAAGAAACAAAGTAAGATTAATAGTATAAGAATACAATCAATAAGAAAGTATTGATTATGATGAAATTTATGCTCTTGTTGCTAGATTTGAATCCATTATAATGCTACTTGCTTTTGCATCCCATAGAAATTTTAACTTTTATTAAATAGATGTCAAAAATGCTTTCTTGAATGATTTCTTAGATGAGGAAGTTTAAGTTAAGCAACTTTCTGAATTTGAAATTTTTTAAAAATTAAATCCTGTTTTCAAAACTACCAGGGCTTTATATGATTTTAAGCAAGCTCTTAGAGCTTGGTATGAAAGATTAAACAAATTCCTTATTGAAAATGATTTTAAAAGAGGAAAATTAGACATTACCTTTTTTTTATCAAACATATTAAGCATAATATTTTAATTTTGCAAATATATGTCAATTATATTATATTTAGGTTTACTAATAAGCTTTTGTGTAATGAATTTTCTAATCATATGAAAGGAGAATTTGAAATGAGCATGATGTGTAAGTTTACATTCTTCCTTAGACTTCAAGTGAAATAAACCAAAGATAGAATTTTTATTAACCAAGCAAAGTGCACCAAAGATCTCTTAAAGAGATTTAGGATGGATAATGCAAAAATCATTAATATATTAATAACCTCATCCACTAAACTTGATAAAGATGAAAATAGTAAGTCAATGAATGAGAAGCAATATAGAGGTTAACTACCAATAAAATCATGTTTAGTATATGCTTATGTGCAAAGTATCAATCTAATCCTAAAGAATCTTTAAATATTTACTTGGTATGAAAAATTTTGGTTTATGGTATCCTAAAAATAATTGCTTAGATCGTATAAGCTTTAATTGCTCTTTCAACATTAAAGGCAAAATATATGATAACTATAAATGGTCGTTCTCTAGTATTGTAGATGAAGCAATAACTTAAAGATTAGTTTGAATTTTAATCATATCTTGATTTTTTGTGATAATACTAGTGTTTTTAATTTAATTAAAAATCCTATTTAACATTCAAGAACTAAATATATTTAGATTAAGAATCATTTTATGAGAGATCATATTCATAAAAGGGATATTGAGCTTAATTTTATAAATTTTGAAAATCAATTAGCTGATGTTTTTCAAAACCTTTCCAGAAGATAAATTGTTTTATAAGAAATGAGCTTTGAATAATTAATCTCAATTAATTTTGGTTCAAAATGTTCAAATTAGTTCTTAGAAAAACTAAAAATTCTGATACATTTCATAGTATGCATAAATTATTTTTTCAATTTATTTAAGCTTTTTTAATAAATGAAAAAAATCAGTTACATTACATAGAATTAGTTCTCAACCAAAATATAAAGAACAAGTTTCCAACCTTTATTGATTTCCTCTAAATACAATACAAGGAATAATACAAAAAATTATTGCTTACAATCTACCAACGAATGGCTTACAATGGGTAATAAATAGTTTACAAAACCACATGCATGATTACCACTTGTCTACCACATGGTAGCAAGCAATTGATACCTTAATGCCTAAATAATTGCCTTGCTATTTGCACTCCACATCGTTATTATGCTATCAAAGGTGCCAATTAGTGAATGCTTGTGCTGAGTAGATTAATGCCTATATGTTATGACTACCTAGACATAATCTTTATAATTCTCAGCCTAATTCGAGATTTCTAACCTAATATGCCATTTTGTCATGCATAATTTTGAATTATGTTATAGATTTATTAATGCCTCATCCATTCATCTAATTGCCCACATTGACAAGCTTTCTCTTACCTACTAATTATTACCATATCCATGCCTTGCATATATGCTAAGCTTCCAAAGAGAACAACATAACCTAAGGCTGGCCATGTTGCCTCTTTATGCTAATAGTCACTAAGATTCTAACAAACCACCCTCGCTAGAAAAAAGCCTTATTAGGAGAATCTTATGGAAATCTTCAATTTATTTCTAAAATTGCTGTAGTGTAGTGCCTTTTTCCTACCTAGCTTCTAACTTTGGCATGCCATTCCATTTCATTAAGTAAAAAGTTTGCCTATTCTTCTTACTTTAGCCCTCAACTCAGTGGTCTAAGATTATCTTAACATCTTTCTCAAACTAATTTTGGATAATGTGAAGAGGTCTCACAACATTGGTCCTTAGAGGTTCACTAACATTCTTCTAGAAAGGTTTTAGAAAACTTATATGAAAGGTAAGATAAATTTTAAGTCTAGTTGGCAAGTTTAACCTATAGATAGCTTTCTCAACTTTCTTTACAATTTTGAAAGGATCATTGTACCTTGGAATCAAGTTCCTATATGTCGGCTTATTATTCATTTTCTTCTAGATTTGTGAAGTGAGCTTCAACAATGCCCTATTCATTTCCTTATTTTTACTAATATAATATTAGTTTCAAATTATTTTTTACTATAATATCATTTAAAAAAATTAAAAGTTATTAGAGTGGTGTTACTAGATTAATTAATTTTAATAATTTTATTTATAAATTAATGATGAAATAACTTTTAATAAATTTATATATAAAATGATAACCTCACTCTAAATTTATTAATTTTAATAATTTTATAAATAAAATTTAATAATTTTATAAATAAAATTTAATTATTTTATAAATAAAATTTTGATAATTCTATTATTTTTATTTTTTATTTTTATTTTGATATTTCTTATAATTATATATTTAAAATTTATTTTTATTTATAATTAGCTTCTTACATCCATTAGAATAAATTAATGAAATTTGAAATTAAAATAAAAATTTTAAAAATAGGAACTTAATTTATCCTTTTTTTAGAGCCACTGTTATATTTTTATCTTAAAAAAGAGGAATCATTTAATTCACATAAAAAAATTTGTAAGAAATCAAACTTCTTACAAAATAGATTAAAATTCTTATAAACTTCATATTTTATCACTAAATTATGTATTACATGAACATTATTTTAATATATACATAAATGAATAAGCATTTATAAAATTAATGAGTTAGATAAATATTATTAGCAGGCCATTTACATATTTGCACATGCATAAAACTACAATAAGAAATAATACTTCTTCTTTTACAAGTTTTAAATTGAAATTTTTTTTATGACTAACTCAATAAAATTCATTTCTTCATTGTTATTAATACATCCAACCACCTTTTTTTCATTAAAATTATCTACTAGACTAAAAATAATTCATTATCATTTTTACTTAAGTGTTTCATGGACATGAATATTATAACAAATATTTAAAAAATATAAATACATAATAATAGTAAAAAAGACTTCATAAATATAACAAAATAAATACATTAAATAACTTGAAATTAAACAAATGTGTAGTTGGCATTTGTTTTGCAAGAAGATTAATTTCTCATAGAAACTTAATTTTTATGTGAACTAAATACCTTTTCTTTTTTAGGATAAAATTGTAGTAATGACTATAAAAAGAAAGTTAAATCAAGTTTTTTATTTTAATAATTTATTTTAATTTATAATTTTATTATTATAGTTTTAAATTTCATTAATTTATTCTAATGGCAAAAGAATTTGATTATAAATAAAAATAAATTTTAAATATATAATTAGAAAAATATTAGAATAAAAATAAAAAAATACAAATAATAAAACTATAAAATTTATTTACAAAAATCATTAAAATTTTATTTATAAAATAATTAAATCTTATTTATAAAATCATTATAATTAATAAATTTAGGAATACATAAAATAGACTAATGTCCCAATAGATAGAAAGTTTGTCAAGGTAGTAATTGCCTTAGACATGCTAAAGTGTCTTTAGTCATTAATGGCTTAGATAGTGAAAATGTGAGACCTCTATATGTGATTTAATTGCCAAATTAAAATTATTTTGATGACGATATGAATTAATGGTTTAATTAGTAAAATGCAAAAATATGCCTAAGCCATTGATATTTTTTTGGTTTTACACATTTTCCTCAATTACACTTTGATAATAATATATATTGTCAATTTTAATTCCAAATATGCTATACACATTTTATTATGAAAATTGGAGTTAATTTGATAGGTTTAAAAAGTGCTAGACAAAAAAAGTAAGGTGACTAATTTATGTAGTTAAAAACTAGTTGCTCTTAAAATTTATTAAAAAAAGTTCCAACCCTAATTTACATTTTTTTAAGATTTGATGGAATTAGTTTTAGTTTTCTAGACATGATAAAGAACAAATTTTTCTAGTCTGTTTGTTTATGTATATGTCTAGTTGCTCTTTGGAATTTGTTAAATTCAATTTCTTGAATGCTTTGGAGGTTTTATTCATTGAAACAAAAATTGATTTAACTTGATGATTGCTACTTTTTTCTATATTTGTGAAACTTATGTACTAAATTGTTTAAATTCCAAAAAAAAAGTTAAAAAGCCATAAATTACCTAGGTTACTTTTTTAAAATTGTATTATGAAAATTCTTTTTTTGGGTAAAATTTTAATTTTTGCAAGTTTCCTATTTAACTATCAACTTGAAGCTAAGTTAGTAATTGTACTTTCATATGTGATCAATCTAAAAGAGCTATATAAAAAGGACATTTCACTATTAAAATTCAAATTTTCTAAAAAAGCAAGCAAATTGAACTTTTATAGTACAAAAAGTATCAAAATAACATATTAAAGAGCAAGCACTACACACTTAGCTATGTTGAAAATGATATGACTAGACAATGACAATACTAGAAAAGCAAGCCCAAACAAAAAAAAAACTAGAGAGCAAAAGGATAAGCATTTTTAGG
Source organism: Sindora glabra (assembly GCA_020226215.1). Classification (NCBI taxonomy): domain Eukaryota; kingdom Viridiplantae; phylum Streptophyta; class Magnoliopsida; order Fabales; family Fabaceae; genus Sindora; species Sindora glabra. The sequence continues at coordinate 30,407 of JAIUCU010000021.1, read as the reverse complement.
TAGAACCTACTCATTGGGATTTATGCATTTTTCAATAGCTAGTTTCTTCCTTTGGCTATAAATAGATGATCACACTTCATTATTTATAACTGTAAGCATCTTTTCCTTTCTTTAAGAAAGCTTTTTCTTTAAAATCCTTTCTATTTGGTATAGTTTTCTTTCTTGAGCTTCAACTTGTATATTTACATTATTAAAGTGTAGAAACCATTGTAGTCTCTTCAAGAGACAAACCTCACCCTATAAAGGCACACTAATTGGGTAGAATTTAAAAGAAATACTTAAAGACATCTTGTAACTAGGTTGTGAGAAAATAAATCCTTAAGTGTTGAAGTGGGACAACTTAAGTCCTTAAAAGACTAAATGAGAAAGCATATTAGGCTTTATAAAAGAAAGAAGTACTAATGGATAATAACCAAGATTAGTTTGATCTTGGGAGAGTGGAGTAAACCTAAAAAGATAGTTATTCCTTTGCATAATTAAATTATTATAATATTAGTACTATCTTTTCTTTCCTTTACTCTTTAATTACATCTTTTTTATTGTATTTTTTACATATTATTTATTTAATCTTTTATATTTAGTTTTTAGTTACTTTTTTAAGGTTATGAAAAAGAAAACTTGCAAGTATTTTAATCTTTTAATTGCTTAAATTTTTAAAATACCAATTCACCCCTTTTTGGTATATTTTTGTCTTATCAATTGGCATCAGAGTATGGTCTCTATTGTTAAAACTTAATCACTTTTAAGTAAAGATCTTGTAGGGACCAATATAGACAACCTTGGATTATCACATGGTAAGAAGGGCACTCTACATCTAGACCACCATTATTTGATGGAATTAATTATGATTATTAGAAACATTGAATGATGATATTCCTTTAAGTCATTAATAATGAAATGTAAGAGTTGATTGAGGAAAGATATACTTTTCTAACAAAAAAGCAAGATGAAGCCAATATTCTAAAACCAAAGAACGAGTAAAGTGAAGCTAGAAAGAAAAAGAGTAACCTTCATGCTAAAGTAAAAAATATTATCATATGTGTCGTTGCTCCTAAATAATACAAGAAAATTACTAAATGTGCTATGGTAAAGTAGATGTAGCATAAACTCCAAGTCACCTATCAAGGAACAAGGTAAATGTGCACTACTCATATTAATATGCTTGCTTAAAAGTATGAACTTTTCCAAATTGAGGAGAATAAAGGGATTAATTCTATGTTTGAAAGACGCATTATTATCTAAAATGATCTTCATACTCTAAAAAGAATTATTCTTGAATAAGATGTAATCTTAAAAACATGTATATGTCAACCGAATTTATAGGAATCTAAGTGCAATGCTATTCAAGAGGGCAACAATCTTAATACTCTCACCGATGCATTGAGAGGCAAAATCATAGCTTATAAGAAAACTATGGTGATGAAAGATATAGCTTGCAAAAGAAAAAAAAATATTGCTCTTAGAGCATCAAGATTTTCTTAAAAAGATAATAAAGATGATAACAATGAATTCAAAAATGATAATGAAATCGCTTACCTTATTAAGAGGTTTACCAAATGCTAAAAAATAAGGTAAGATAGACCTCAAAGGCCATTTTTTAGAAAACAACAATTAAGAAAAGAGTAGGTGAATAAAGAAATAAGCAATCAAGTGCCTATTTGCTTTGAATATAAAAAGCCTAACCATATTAAGGTAGATTGCTCGAATCTAAAGAGAAAGTTCCTAAAAAGGTCATTCAAGAAGAAAGTAATGGTGGTTACATGGGATGATGAATACATAACCTTAAATGATGATGATTAAAAGGAGGAAGTTGTCATTCTTTACTTTATAGCTAAAAATGACTACATTGAGATAATGAATCTAGACTTATCTATTTCTTATGATAAGTTACATAGTGCTTTTGAAATTTTGTTAAAGAATTCCTAAACGATCATAAAAAAGTAGTTTTCTATTTCAAAGAAAAATCTTTTTTACAAAAAAATTTTGAAAAATAGAAAAATGATTTTAATTCTTTAAAAAGTAAAAATATCCTTTTAAAAGAAGAAAATTTTGATTAAATGGATGTATTTAATCAAAATGATTTAACAAAAGAAAACTTTCTTTTATCAAATGAAGTAACATCCTTGTAAAAGGAAAAAGAAAATTTGATAAAAAAAAAGTTTTAAAAGGTAAGATAATTGTTTTTTCTAAAAACACTTCAAATAAGCAATGGTTGCTTTTTAGAAAAGCAACCTAAAAATCTGAAAGCAAGCAATTGCTCCTCCAAAAATAACTTAAATGTCAAAAAGCAAATGGTTATTCTTTCAAAAAACAAATAGATTATAGTAAAGCAAATGGTTACCTTTTCAAAAAGTAAGTAGTTGCTTATTTTGAAAAAAGTGACCAATGAATTTCAAAAACTAGGTAGAAAGTTATTTTTCAAAAAGAGAAACAAGTTTTTTTAAAAAAAAAGAAAAATTGATTGCTCATTTTTTAAAAAATGAGAACCAACTTTTGAAAGTGAAGTCTTTAAAAAAGGATCTTTCTCATTTTGTGAAAGGAAAAAGGAAGTTGAATGCTTTTTTAAGAAAGCAAAAACATTCCATTGACAAAAAGGGATTTGATTCATACAAAAAAAGAATTATAAATATCATAAGAATTTCTTTATAAAAGCAAGTCAAAAGTCTATCCTAAATTTATCTTATAACTTTTGTTAAAAAAATAGACATACATCCTCATCTTATGCTTATAAAAAGCAGTTACTCATTTATAATGCATAAAGAAGGAGACTTACAGTTCAATGTCCGAAAGAGTAAAATACTAACCTGAAAGACCTAAGATGATTTGGGTACCTGAAATAACATAGTTGCCTTTTGCAGGTGAATTTAAAAGGAAAGTGTCGAAAAGGACTATCGACTCTTTAATAATGATTATTCAAAGCACATGATGGGAGATTCAAGTTTACCTTTCTTAAGCCTATTTAAGGACAAAATGTAATTCTTGATAATGATACAAAATAAAAAATTATTAGGATTGGCAAGATTAGTATAAATTTTTTGTATCATCTCAGTAATATTAGAATGGTGGAGAGACTAAAATACAACCTATTAAGCATAAGTCAACTTTAAGACAAAGGCTATAAAATTGCATTTGAATCATCCCATTGTTATGTGTAAAACATCTCCAACAACAAAGTATCTTTTATGGGTGAAAAAATAAAAAACATTTATGCTATCCTTATAAAGGATATTCCTTCAAAAGAAGCTAAAAGTTTTGTTTCAAAAAACGATCAAAGTTAGCCTTGGCATAGAAAGTTAGGCTATGTTAAAATGTGTTTTATTTTAAAATATTTTCAAAAATGATTTAGTTCTTAGCCTTCCTAAAATTAATATTAAGAAAAACCATATTAGCAATGCTAGTTAATAAGGGGAATAAGTAAAAAATTTTCAACATAAAAATATTATTTCTAATTAAAAACCCTTGGAGCTATTATATATGGATTTTTTTTAATCCTACCAAGACTAAAACTTTAGTAGCAAAAAATATAATCTAGTTATTGTTGATGATTTCTCAAAATATACTGGGATACTTTTTCAAACTCATGAAGATGAGACTTTCAATAAATTTAAAAGATTTTACAAAAAAAATTCAAACTAAGAAAGGTGTATGGATATCAAGTATTAGAAATGATCATGGTAAAGAATTTGAAAATTTTTATAATAAAAATGATATTAGCCATAATTTTCCATGTCTCCTCAACAAAATAGGATAGTTAAAAGGAAAAATAGAACTTTAATTGATATGGTTAGAGCCATGCTTTATGAAAATAATCTGTTAAAATATTTTTAGGCAAAAGCTATAAACACTTCATGCTACATCAAAAATAAATGCTTGATATGCCCCTTTTTGAAAAAGACTCCATATGAGCTATGAAATAGAAGAAAATCCAATATAAGTTACTTTTATGCATTTAGTTGTAGATGCTATATCTTGAATAATAAGATAGAACAACTGGCAAAATTTGATTTAAGATCCAATAAAAGCATTTTCTTAGCCTACTTTATAAAAAATAAAGCTTATAAAACTTATAATAAAAGAACTCTTGTGATAAAAGAATTCATGCATGTTATGTTTAATGAGAATAATGAAACTTAAATGAGTAAGCCTTTAGAAGAAGGTAGTGATTTATATTAAAAAGAAACTTATCAAATAAGCAAGCATGACATAAGAATCCTAAAGATTTTCAAAATGAGTTAGAGTAGATCAAAAAAGTAAGTTAAGCTAAAAGAATAAAAGGATCCAAACAAGCAACTTGAGGAGTAAACTCCTATGTCTCAAAATTGAAATCTTCCTAGAGAATGGAGGCATGTGCCAACTTATTCAAATGAGTACATCATCGATAATCCTTCTCATAGAATTCGAACAAAGTTCTTATTTAGAAATAATAATAACTTAGTTTTTCTTTCTCATATTTAATTAAAGAATGTTGATGAAGCATTCCTTGATGAGAGTTGGATCCTTACCATGCAAGAGGAATTCAATTAATTTAAAAAGAATGAAGTATGGATACTTGTACCTAAGCTTTTCAACTATCCAATCATTAGCACCAAGTGAGTATTTCGGAACAAGCTAGGTAAATCTAGAAAAATGGTAAATAAAGTAAGATTTGTAGTATAAAGATATAATTAATAGGAAAGTATTGATTATGATAAAACTTAAGTTCTATTACTAGACTTGAATTCATTAGAGTGCTACTTACTTTTGCATTTAATCAAAATTTCAACCTTTATTGAATAGATATAAAAAATGCTTTCTTGAATGATTTCTTAAATAAGGAAGTTTATGTTAAATGATCTCTTGGATTTAAAATTTTTGAAAAACTAGATCATGTTTTCAAACACTAAGGTTTTATATAGTTTTAAGCAAGCTCTTATAGCTTGGTGTGAAAGACTTAATAAATTCCTTATTAAAAATAGTTTTAAAAAAAGAAAAGTAAACATCACCTTTTTCATCAAATATATTAAACATAATATTTTAGTTGTATAAATATATTTTAATAATATTATATTTGAGTCTACTAATGAAATTTTATGCATAGGATTTTCTAATATTATTAAAGGAGAGTTTGAAATAAGCATGATGGATGAGCTTACATTCTTCCTTAGACTTTAAGTGAAACAAACCAAAGATAGAATTTTTATCAATTAAGCAAAGTACATTAAAGATTTCTTAAAGAGGTTTGGGATGGATAATGCAAAAGTCCTTAGTACATCAATGAGCCCTCCCATTAAATTTGATAAAAATGAAAATGGTAAGTCGATATATGAGAAGTGGTATAAAGATATGCTTATATTCAAAGTGTCAATCTAATCCTAAAGATTCATACTTGGTGGCTATGAAAAGAATCTTTAGATATTTACTTGGTACTAAAAATCTTAGTTTATGGTATCCTAAAAATAATTGCTTTAATCTTATTGAATACTCTAATGTTGACTTTGCTAGATGTAATTTAGATAGGAAAAGTACTAGTAAAGCATGTCACTTCTTAGCCTAATGCCTTGTTTTATGGAAAAGCAAAAAGCAAGCTTTAGTTTCTCTTTCAAATGCTAAAGCAGAATATATGACAACTGATAATTATTATTCTCAAGTATTGTAGATGAAGCAATAACTTGGAGATTATAGTTTGAATCTTAATCATATCTTAACACTATGTGATAATAGTAGTTCTATTAATTTAACCAAAAATCCTATTTAACATTCAAGAACTAAATATATTGAGATTAGTATCATTTTATAAGAAATCATGTTCAAAAAATGGATAATGAGCTTAATTTTATAATTAGATGATATTTTTACAAAACCCCTCTATGAAGATAGATTTTATTTTATAAGAAATGAGCTTGGAATGATTAATCTTAATTAATTTTGGTTCAAAATATTTGAATTAATTTTTGGAAAAATTAAAAATTGTGTGATGTATTTTCATAGCATGCATAAATCATTTTTAATTTATTTAATATTTTTAATAAATAAAATTTTAAATAGGTTACATTATGTAGAATTAATTCTTAACTAAAATATAGAGAATAAGTTTCCAACCTTTATTAATTTCCTTTAAATACTACATAAAGAATAATATGTAAAATTATTGCTATACAATTTGCTAACATATGGTAATAAATAGTTTATAAGACTATATAAATGACTGCCACTTGTCTACCACATGGCAGCACATGGCAGTAAGCAGTTGACACTCTAGTTGCCTTACTATTTGCACTCCATATCATTGTTATACTAACAAAAATGCCATTTGGTGAGTGCTTGTGCTAACAAGACTAGTACCCATGCATTATGACTACTTAAACACAATCCTTGATGCTTTAGCCTAATCTGAGATCCTTAATCTAATTTGTCATATTGTTATGCACCATTTTAAATTATGCTAAGATTAATTACTGCTTAACCATGCATTTGACAAGCCCTTCCTTGCCCATTAATTATTGTCTAGTCCATGTCCAACATATATGTCAAGCTTTCTAAGAGAACAACAAAACCTATGGCTAGTTATGTTGCATATTTATGCTAACAATTACCAAGGATTTGACAAACCACTTTCACCAAAAAGAGCTAGCATCCTCATTAGGAGGGTCTTATAGTAATCTTAAATTTGTTTCTAAAATTACCATAGTGTAGTGTTTTTTTCCAAGTTAGCTTCTAACTCTAGCATGCCTTTCCATTTCACTATGTAAAAAGTTCGTCCATTCTTTTTACTTTATCCTTCAACTTGGTGGCCTAAGATTCTCTTAGAATTTTTCTCAAACTAATTTCGAACTATAGGAAAAGCTCTCACAACATTGCTTCTTGAAGGTTCATCAATATCTTTATGGAAAGGTTTTAGAAATTTTGCACAAAAGGTAGGATAAATTTTGATTTTGTCTTATAAGTCTGACTTATAGGTAGCTTCCTTAACTTTCTTTAAAAATTTGAAAAGATTATCATACCTTGGAATCAAGCTTCTATGTGCTGTCTTGTTATTCATTTTTTTCCAAATTTATGGAGTGAGCTTTAATAATACATCATCCTCTACTTTGAATTTTAACGATTTTCTGCTCTTCTTTGCATTTTTTTTATTCACTTATAACTTTGTTTAGATTTTCATAGGCTTCTTTAAGTAACTCTTTCTTATTTTTAGCAAATCTATAAGTTGTGGGACATTTACCCCTAGTTCTTTACTTAATTGCTTTATAAAGAGTTAGAGGTTAATGTTTATTGGCCAACATAAAGGGATTGAATTCTATGGAATAAGACTTATACAGATTATAAAAGAATTAAATAGCATCCAAAAATTTTACCCAATTTTTTTAAGTCACAAATGCATAATGCTTTAGTTAATCCTCTAGCAATGCATTTACACTTTTTATCTGCCCATTTATTTATGGATGGTCTATTGTGGAGAATTTTAACTTAAATCCTAACATTTTAAACAGAGCAATCTAAAATCTGCTAGTAAACCTAGTATCCCAATCATGGATGATGTCTTCAAGTGAAGTAGCTTAAAATATTTCATCATATTCTTGAAAAAAAGATTAGTAGCTTGCAATGTTACACAAGGATATGGAGCAGAAATGAATATAGCATACTTTGAATATCTATCCACTATAACTAACACAAATTAAGCTATTAGTTTTAGGAAAACTAAAATTTAAATCCATTGAAATAGATGCTTATGGTTTTTTTGGAACTTTTGTAGTAAACCCACTTCCTTCCTCTTTCTGGCTTATCTAACTAGTAAATGCCATAAGTTTTGATATAAACTTCTATCTTATTCTCCATTTTTGGTTAGAAGTAGAACCAAGATAGAAGAGTAAGTATTCTTGCCTTATTTCAATGTCTAGCCCATTATCAAGTATGGGTTTCCTTTAAAAGTTCCCTTTAAAGGCCACCATTTTTATGAATGAGAATTTGTTTCCTTTTGTATGAAGTAAGTGAACAACCCCATCTTAGTAGTTATTTCTCTGATCTTCTTAATAAAATCAAAATAGACATCAGTAAGTGTAGTCACCATCACCAGCACTTCTTTTCTGCTCAGTGTATATACAACCTAATTATGTTTGATAAACTTATGCTACTAATAGAAGTCATATTCGAATAGGAACTTTAATTGTCGAGCCTATCTTGGAGATAATTCCTTTTATACAGTAAAGAAAGTATTAGCAATATTATCAATTTTAATAATGAACTTGATTCCTAGGAAGTAAACTCTCTAAGTCCATAAGTAGTGTAGTACCGTCAACATCTCCTTCTTATAGGTAGAATATTTTTACTCTGTTTCATTTAGTTTCTAACTCTCATAGACTATATGATGATTTTCCTGAACTAGAACACCACCTATTGTTTTATCAAATGCATGTGTATGCACTTTGAGAGGTAATTTAAAATCAAGTAACCCTAACATTAATTCATTTGCCATAGTAAACTTCAATTTTTCAAAAGCTTCCTAGCACTTCTTTGCTCTTGCTATTCCTAATCCTTCTTGAGCAAATTGATGAAAGCTACTACCTTCTAGGTATAGCCTTGAATAAACTTTCTATAATAGTTTGTTGAAGCAAGAAAGGAATGTAATTCAGTTACTTTGAAAGGTATAGGCTAATTTAACACTGCTTGGACCTTCTTTTCATCCATTTTTACCACTCTATGTGCTACTTGATAGCCTAAAAATATTATCTTTTGTTGGGATAAATTCATATTTTTTTGGTTTGGCATAAAGTTAGTGTTATTTTAACTTGATCAACACTCATCTTAAATGAGAGACATGTTCATCAAAAGAGTTACTATACAAAATAATATCATTTAAATATACTACAACAATGTCATCTATAAAATCATGGAATACATCATTTATAAGATTATCAAAATTTGCCAAGGCATTTAGAAGGCCAAAAGGCATTATTAAAAATTCAAAAGAACTATATCTAGTTACACATGTAATGTTTAGTTCATCACCTTTTGTAATTCAAAATTGCTAATAACTAGACCTCAAGTTAATATTTATGAAATAGGTGGCCTAGCTCAATCTATCAAACAAGTCTAAACTAAAGGGATCATATATATATTTTTGATAATCACCTTATTCGAGGCTCGATAACCTATACACATTCAGAATGAGCCATCTTGCTTCTATTAGAATAGCACCAACACCATAAAAAGCCTTAAAAAAAAGGCTAAATGCAATATGCATCTACCAATGAATGTAGCTTGTATCCAATAATTTTGTTAATTTCTTTCAAAGTTCCTACAACTTCAACGGGCACATTCTTGGGGGTTTGGCACTTTATTCCAATTCAATCTTATGATCAACTACACATCTTAGAGAGTTCAGAAGGCATTACATCATGAAATTTCTTAAACATTTCGGTAACTATATTAAGGACTTCTATTTTTCTATCATGTTTCAATTCAAAGATAGCCACTAAGTAAACATATTTTCCTTTCTTAAGGCTCTGCCTAAATTGTAAGGTTGACATCATCTGTACTTTTTGTGCAATATTTCTTCTATGTATAGTTTTTCTGATCAAAACAAAATAGGGATTATTTTCATCCATAATCAACATTCCTTCCAAATGCAATAATATTGCAATATTAGCATTTAATATAAAGTTAATACTAACAACAATATCAAAATCATCTAAAAGGATTACCATCAAGTCAATTTATCTCTTCCAATTTCTTAAATGAATTGCAACATCTCTAGTCATTCCAAAAACTAGTTGTGCTTCAGAATTTACTACATTTATTTTGATAGATATTTTTCTTAAATTCAATCTAAAGATTTTCACTATATGCTTAGCCATAAAGTTGTGTATGGTTTATGTGTCAAGCATCACAATAATAGGATAATTATTTATAATAGCATTAAAGTACATAGAAATTTGTTACTAGATCCCTTAATAGAGCACAACGTATTTATCAACTATAATGGATTAACTCTAGATAGTCCTTTTAGCTCTAAGCAAAGAGCTTTTCACATTTGGGATAATCTCAAGCATTATCAAGACTACCACAAATGTGATAATAATTAATTTAAAAGTTTTTCTACCCTTATTACTTTCCATCTATAATGGTTTACTCCTTTTTACCATATTTTTTTTATTTTTCTTCCATTTATCTTGATTCCTATCCTTGCTTTCGCCTTTGGATTTGCCTTTGGATTTACCTTTGTCATTTTCATTTGGTTTATTCATCTGAAAGTCCATTAATCCAATTATAGCAATGATGGTAGAAAGAAAGTCTCAAATTTCTTACTTTTGTAATTCTATTTGATCTCATAATTGTAAACTCAACATGAAATTGAAAAGTTTATCTTTATCTGACATATTCTAAATATCCAGAATCAACAAACTAAATTCTTTCACATAATCACAAATAGTGCTAGTCTATTTTAAATGCTTTAGTGCATTTCTTGCAATCCAAAAAGTATCGTAAGGAAAGAATTGCTCCTTTACATCCGTCTTTAACTAGTCCTACATTTATACATCTTTTTTAGACTTATCCTCTATACGAGTCCTTTGCTATAATTTTGCATCACCAAAAAGATACATACTAGTAATGGAAACTTTTTTTATTATCAGGAATTCTATAGCCTTGAATTCTTATTCTACATCCCACAAGAAGTTTTTTAGATCCTTGATATTTTTATTACTTATGAAGGCTTTAAGATTTGAAATTTGTGGTTTCAACAAAGCTCCAACATCTCTTTCCAAAGATCTATTTACCATAGCTTGCTTTAAAACAAGTAATTAAACGTCATATCGAGATGTAAGGGTTTAAAAAGTTTTTTTCACCTTAAGCAAATCTACCTTTAATTCCACACTATGAGTTTTAAGTTTTATCACATGACTATTTAAGATAGTAGATTGCATTCTTACTTTAATAACAAATCTTTCATAAGCATCCCAAAAAAGGAAGGATTTTCCACCAAAAGTGCTCTAATAATCTCCTTCAAATGGGATAATTGATTGCTTATGTTCTCACCAATCATTTTCTAGAAATCTTATAAAAGCTAAATGTTAACTAACTTTGAGGTTAACTATCATAACTAGCAATGGAAGTTTTCCTATCTAACACAACACCTTTGTCATCCATCCTACCTAATTCATCACCTTGGCTACTTGGTCACCTTCCCTACTTTTTTAAACACCTAATGAGATAAGTGCTTGGCATGGAACTAATTCAATAATGGTAGTCTTGGACACCTATCAAATAACTTTATGTGATACCTTTCACAAAGCCTTTAATTAGAGAGTCATGTTTCATCACTATTCATGTGAAAGAGTTCTAAAGGCTTAGTTATAATAGCCAAAGAACTTGTCTCTAATACTAATTGTCACATAGTTATTTTATACACTTGAAATATTCTATGATGACATTAAGTATTGATCTTCATCTTAGTTAATTTTCCTCACAAATTACTCATGCTTAATTAGGTAGGAAAAGTAATACATAGATAATTAGGATAGCCAAAATACAGAGAACAAGTTTTCAACTTTTATTGATTTCCTTTTAATACAATATAAGGAGTAATACATAAAATTATTACTGATAATGGGATAATAAATAGTTAATAAGACTACATACATGACTGTCATCTGTTTACCATGTGACAATAAGTAGTTAACACCCTAATTACCATGCTATTAGCATGCCATATCATTGCTATGATATGAAAAGAGGCACTTGGTGAATGCTTGTGTTGATTAGATTAATGCCTATACATTATGATTGCCTAGACACAATCATTGTTGCCCTTAGCCTAATTTGAGATTTCTAGTCTAATATGCTATATTGTCTTATACCATTTTAAATTATGTTAGGGATTGATTATTGCCTCAACCATGCATCTAATTGCCCACTTTACAAGCCTACACTTGCTAATAAATTGTTGTCTTCTCCATGCTCAGCACATATGACAAGCTTCTTGACAAAATAACATAACCTAAGGCTAGCCATGTTGCCACTTTATGCTAATAATCAAAGTTGAAAAAAGGCAAAACATTCTCCTTTTGCAAAAGAAGCCTAAAAGGTGCATAAGGAAAAAAAAAATTTGGATAGATTTACAAAAATCTCAAGGTTTAAAATATCATTTTCTAGGTTAACTATCACATATTCCTTATTTTTATTCTTTTTCCTTATATCCTTTTCCTTGAATTTTTATTATTTCCTTTTCTATGAAAAAAAAATTCTCATTTGTCTTTATATAAAAATTGTAAATTAGTTTTCTATATAAACCACTTCCCTATTTTGTTTCATGCTTTAAAACTACTTTTTGTATAGAGCCTAAGTTTTTCTTTTTTAGAAGGGCTCAAACATCACTTACACTTTTATAATATTTTTTCCTAAAAACCACCTAATAATTTTTCTTACTTGTTTTAAAAAAAGATTACTTAAAAAAAATCCCTTCTTTTCTTTGTTTTTATCTAACAAAATTATATTTTTATTAAAAAATACTAAAAGTTTCTTGTTTTAGTTGCCAAAACTTTGAAAAAACATTTATTTCTGTATCACTATAATAGTACTCCTTTCCATTACATTCAAGTTTCTTTTATAAATTTTTGCTAAATTTTTCTTTTTCATTTTGTTAAGTTTATTGATTTTTACTAAAATCGAGTTGCTCTTTCATTTTTTCTTTCATGTTTTAATAATTTCTTTTTTTGGTTTAATGAAAATCCTTTTTTTTATTTTCATTCCCAATCTCTTTTTATTTTCTTAAAACCAATTTCATAATGTATTTACTTTTAAAATTTTTTAATTATATCTTTCTTTGAATATTATTTAAAACGGTTGAACCATTTTTCTTTAGTTTTCACTCTTAAATTGAAAAACATGATTTCTTCTTCTTTAGTTTATCTCATAAAACATAGTCTCATAATATTCTCTAATCAAATTTCCAAATCTTTACTTCAAATTGCCTAAAACTAAAACCAAATACATTAATTTTGAGTCTAAAAAATGTGTGACTTCTAAAAAAGTTAATTTGGACTCATTAGCCTTTAAGAATTTAAAATGTATTGATCATCTAAGAAGTTTATAATGGAAAAATATGATAGAGATAAGTGAGTTAGTGTATAAGATTTAGACAAAACTTTTCTATGTTAACTTGGATGCTTCCAAAATTAACACAATGTTGAAGATCTTTGTTAGAAGTATTGTTTATTAAATCATAATTAAGAAGATAAATCCAATTATTGGAGTACCAAATAAAAGAGAAGTGATGACTTTGAAAAAAAAGGTAAAATTATTTTTAAAGGATCCAATACAGCTAATAGATCATGGAGCTATCTAGTGGTTTTAATCTTATTAGAGGAGAAATGCTAAGTAGAAATAAGAAAGTATTGCTTTGTATTATTACTTAAATTATTTTCCTTAAACAAGGTGGTTTGAGTTATATTAGTAGTTTTGAAGCATTTCTCATGTAAGGTGTTGAAAAAGAAGTCCAAATAAACCTAGGCTCTCTAGTTATCCACCATATAGTTTAAAAGCTTAATAAGGAAAGAGCTTATTTACCATGTGGGTTGATAATTACTAGGATTTATAAAGAATTTGGCATGGACATAACTTTTAAGATAAAAGTTATGACTGAATGAAACATTATGAATGCAAGTTAGTTAAAAACTCTTTCTTATAGAAGTAGTAAAAGTACCAAAAAGTCCACAGGCCCTATGAAGTTATTTAGCTTTAGGAGAAAGTTAAGCTTACTTTTTGTAAAAAAAGAGTAATTTGGCTTAAAAGAGGACTCAAAAGCTATAAAATCTAATCTAAAAAAATAAGCAAGTCAGAATCTTCTTCTTTTAACCTTGATGACAGGCCTCCTCTAAAAAACAAAGGAATATTCATTCTCGATAGCCCTATTCAAAAAAAGGCTAGGGGAATTGAACCTACTATTAATCTAAAAGGTAAGAAAATAGCTCAACCTAGTATAGAAGAAAGTTTAAAATAATTATAATATTGAGTCAAGCTAGTTTTTGTAGCACTTTTAATGAACCTCCATCTTTTCCAAGAAGATCCCAAAGACTTAGATCAAGAGTCATCATTTTTTACACCATAAAGTCCTTAAAAAAAGGTAAGGAAAAAATGCCTATTATTATTGAAGACTCTTCAAATGATGATAAAGAAAAAAAATATATGGGCATCTTGGTGATTTTGGTCAAAAATAGCAAGTTAATTTTAAGGGGGAGGTTTATAAAGATGCTAAGATTTTTTTTTTCAAGAACAAAGTGTTCCATTTCCTTTTAAGAAAATTTCTATAAGTTTGAATGAGGATGATGCTAACATAAAATAACAAGGTAAGTTAAAGAAAGATGCTACCAGTCCCGTTACTTAATCCACTGAAGAACAACTAATTGAAATAACAACTAGTTAATCGACTCTAGCTATAGTCTTACATCATGAAAAGCCAAATCTTGATAATTTAGCTAATACGAGCCTTTCTTTTGCCAAACCTTAAAAACAATAAGCCTCTTTATCTCTTAGCTTTATCAAAATTAAGCAATCACCTATTTTTTTAAATGAGTTCCAATTTCATCATCCATGCCTTTACTTAGTATAAGTACTTTCTTTGAAGATGTTCAACAAGTAACTTTGAGAATTCATGAACTTATTGTCATTAATATAAGTGAGTTACTTTTTGATAAAACCATTAACCTACTTTTGATTTTTATTAATCCCACTAGACCTATTGCTATCTTTCCCTTAAGTATTGCCCTTACTACCATTGACACGCATTCTATCAATAAGGAACTTTCAAACCAACAACCTTTATTCTAATAAGCTCTTTAATCTAATTAGCCTTTCAGTTCCACCCATAATTAAATTGATGTAGGCAACCAAGTTGATATTAAAGTTACTTTTTTGAATAAGCAAGAACATTAGTATTAACATATTAATGTTATGATTGATAAACTAATCAAGTATGATGCAAGGCTTAAGGTATTGAAAATACAAACTAAAGTTACTTATATTGAAATGTAAGAATTAAGGAATGTAGTTCAACAAATGTCAATGAAGATCTTTACTAAGATTTAAACTATAATAAGCACCTTTGGGAACAGCAAGAAAGACTTGCTATAATCTTTGTTATTTCATGTCTAGGATGAAATCTCATGTAATTGTAGACTATTTTATGTAATTGCTATTTTAGGTTATTTTTAGGATGTAAGCGTCTTTGATGTTAACTTTTTTAGTTTTTTTTGTACTAGACAATCATTCATTTTGTCCATTCCATAGTTATGATTAGAATGCTTTTACTGCATAAAGATTACATTATTATAGTTTGCATTTTTTTTAGAACTAGTTAAATTTAATAATGGATCTTTTATTCTGACTTGTTCCATATTTTGTATACATGTAATTTTCTATCTTACATTAACTAATCTTGTGGGTTCACATAAGGTGCATTAATATATCGAGAACATATCATGGAGATAATTTTCTAATTTTCCTTATTATGTTAGAGAATTTCTATTCAAGCTAATTATGATTTCTTATTATACACTATCTTAAACTAGCTTGCTATGTTTTTTTATGATAAAAGGGAAGAGAAAGAAAAATCAATAGCAAAGAGTAAGGCAAATGCGTATATCTATTGAAAACGAAAAGGATTAAGAAAAATATATTATTTAAAGTGTTGACATACAAGCGCTAGTTACATGCTTTGATCTTTTGAAATAATTTGTTCAAAAATTAACTTAGGCTTTGATATTAATATGCTACCTAGTTGTATTTTTCTTCTGCTTTCTGAAAATATCTTTGTAGGTATATATCATCATCAAAAAGGAAAAGAATGAAAATGTAGGAACTTATATATGGTTTAATTGCTAAATTAAAATTGTTTTAATGATGATAAGAATTAATGGTTTATTTAGTAAAATGCAAAGATATGCCTAGGCCATTAATATTTTTTAGTTTTACACATTTTGCTCAATTGTTGTTTGATAATAAGATATATTGTCAAATTTAATTCTAAATATGGTAAACACATTTTATTATGAAAATTAGAGTTAATTTGATAGGTAAAAAAAATGTTAAGCAGAAAAAAATAAGGTGATTGCTTTATGTGGTAAAAAACTAATTGTTATTAAAATCCATCAAAAGTTAATTCCAACCTTAATTGACATATTTTATTTGGTTAGGAGTTAATGAAATTAGTTTTGGCTAACTAGACATGATAAACAACAAGTTTTGTGGTTTTTTGGTTTATGTATAGTCTAATTGCTCTTTGAAATCTATCAAATTCAATTTCTTAAATGTTTTTCAAGTTTTGTTCATTAAAATCAAAATTGATTCAACTTGATTATTTTTTTCCATCTTTTTGAAACTTGGTAACTTAACTATCTAAATTCTAGAAAAATGAAGTTAAAAAAATCATGAATTGTCCAAGTTGCTCTGTGGAATCTATACTACTAAAATTCTATTTTCTACATAAATTTAAATTTCTACGAGTTGTTTGTTTAACTGCTAACTCAAAGCTAAGTCAATAGTTTTACTTTCACATATTATCAATATGAAAGAGCATGTAAAAATACCACAAAAAAGGACCTATTAGTGCCAAAATTCAAATTTTCCTAAAAGAACATGCAAAATGGACTTTTATAGTGCAAGTTGAAAAATAGCATATCAAAATAACATACAAAAAAACAAGCAATGTAATTGAACAATGATAGTTTTGAAAAAGTAAGTAGAAAAGAATATTGAAATGTAAGAGAACGAGCCTTTTTAGCAAAACTTACTTATTAGGATTCATGCATTTTTCAATAGCTAGTTTCTCTTTTGGTTATAAATAGAGGATCACACTTCATTATTCATAACTCTAAACATCTTATCCTCTCTCTAAGAAGGTTCTCTCTTTAGAGTTCTTTTTATCTTGTATAGTATTTTTTCTTGAGTTTTAACTTTTATATTTACACTATTAGATTGTATATACTATTGTAATCTCTTCAAGAGACAAACCTTACCCTATAAAAGTTCACTAGCTAGGGTGGAGTATGAAAGAAATATTTGTAGACACCTTATAACTAAGTTATGAAAAAAGAAATTATTAAATGTTGAAATAGGATAACTTGAGTCCTTGAAAAATTAAATAGAAAAGTATATTAGGTTTTGTAAAAAATAAAAAGTGCTAGTGGATAAATACTAAGGTTGGCTTGATCTTGAGATAGTAAAGTACATTCAAGAGTTCAAAAGAATGATTATTCCTTTAGATAATTGAACTACTATAACACTAATACAATCTTTTCTTTCCTTTACTCTTTGATTACTTACTCTTTATTGAATTTCTTTATATATTATTTATTTAATTTTTTATATTTACTTTCTAGTTACTTTTTAGGGGTTATGAAAAAAGCAATTTAAAAATGCAATTATCTCAATCTCTTAATTGTTTAAATTTTCAAAACATAAATTCACCCTTATTGGTATATTTTTGTTGCATCAAAAAGTTGATATTTAGTTTTAATTCAAGTCAAATGAATAAACTGCTAAGTTAGCTTTGATGCAATTTTATTAAGTGTTTTATTATTAGGTTGTGCTCATGTGGGCAAAAGCTAGTGATAGGTCAATTGATCATGGTTTGATTAGATATTTTAGGCATTATCACTCACCTTCTTTTAGCTTTTGTCCTTCAAATCATTTCATGCTTTACTTAATCATTTTATAATATGGCATTGAAAGCTCATGTCTGTATGTAGTTATGAGAGTACATGTTAGTTATTATATTGGTAGCACGGATCTCAATGTATTCCTAATACAATTTATCATTAGAATAACCATTTTAGCTTTTGATCTCATGCTTCATCCTTAACCATTAGATTAGAAAAATCATATGTGCTTTTCATCTTAATTGTCATTAGTGTTTGGCTTTGGTTATTAAATCATTAATGGTTTCCATCTTTTCACTATTTTGGCTATTAAGAAAAAGAATCATAATTCTTCTTTGATAGTTCTTTATTTATTTGAACTTTATCTTTAACTTATGTTCTTTGCTTTTTTATGAAAATTTCTTTAATGCTTTGTAAACTTCAATTTCTTCCTTCCTTGATACCAACTAGGTAAGTGTGTTTCTTTTCACATCCTTTACTTCTATTTTCATTATCATTTTCTTCCTTGTTATTGTTTCTCATTTTTAAAATTTATAGATGTTGTCCTTACTATGTTCTTGAGCGTCTAATTGCATCTTTTGGGAGCATTATAAGCTTTTTCATATACCAATTTGATTTAATTTGTAAGAGTGAAATGTAGAAAATATGTGTAGAGCATTTTAATAAGGGTGTTTATGTAATGACATCATGTTTTTACAAATAGGATGACCTCACTTTGTCAACTTTCTCTAAACTAATCGTGTCTCTAAGTTTTGCTTTATTCATACTTGTTTTGTTAATGTTTTAAGTTCAAGAGTCTTTATGATACCTTTCTAATCTTTAATGTTCACCTCCTTTTAAATGTTTTTCCTGGACATTAATGCTCTCTCATTCATCTTAAACTTTTGTTATACCTTTATCTTCTTCAAATTCTTCTTTTTCTTTAAGCTCTTCTATGATCCTTTCTGAGCATAAAGAATTACTTGGTGCTTTGTTCACTTTGCCTTTAACAATAGTTAAAGTCAACTAATCTAGAAATGTTGAGAAAATAAATCTAATTTCTCATTTAGTGAATGATTGGATAGATCCAAAGTGTGTAAATGTTAAAGTTAAAAACATTTAGCCATTTAGTTAGTCAATTGAGCTTGAGGTTATATTTGACCTTTAAAAGTGTTGTTTAATTATTATTAGTATAGGAATAGTTTTTGTGCCTATTGAAGAGGATGAAAGGGTTTATAGTTACAATATCAATTTAGTTACAATCACATTATCCAATGTGTTGGAATCACACCTCTTTCTCCACATTATAATAATGCATGATGAAATATTTGAATGTATGTCCTTCCTAGTTAACTTAGAATGCTTAGTATCTATTAGCTTGTTTTGAAGCCTTAGGTAACAAAGTGAAGCCCAAATCTTGTCACTCCTTCATATTTTCTTATTTCTACACTTATGCTTACTAAA
Source organism: Sindora glabra (assembly GCA_020226215.1). NCBI lineage: Eukaryota > Viridiplantae > Streptophyta > Magnoliopsida > Fabales > Fabaceae > Sindora > Sindora glabra. Next base: position 11,337 of record JAIUCU010000021.1, on the reverse strand, counting down.
AGCCAAGAGGTTGGACCCATATAATGTAGTGAATTGATCGTTTCTTATCCAAGAATAACTATTCTAGCATAAAAGGTTAGAAGAACAACTTCTTCAAGGTCTTAACTAGATGATAGATAATCATTGACTATTTCTAATCAAATGAGTTAGGGGACATAAGCACCCTTTTCCTTGATAGCCCTTAAGTTTCAATGATAATGACTAGCATAGTATTATTTATCTATTTTCTTATGCTTATGAATGATTGCTTGACATTCATTAAGTCCATAGTATGTTTATGTTGCTTTTTATCCTTCTTATATACTAGTTTCATTCAAAATTATTGATTTATCTTCATTTTTAGATTTTTAGCTAAAAGTAAGAGAAATTCAAATTCTTTCCTTCACCATAGTCCTTGCTAGGCTTGTTTTAATCTATAAGACTTATTTAAGGAAGGATAAAAGCATTAATTTTACTACTATTGCTAGGATTGCAAAGCTTACCCTAACAAACACTTTATTGGTTAATCCTACCATCATATTTGTTGCAAATGATGCTTTAGAGGTACAAGTTCTGGTGATTGCTTCTACTTTGAGCAAGGTGAAGACTATTCCAAAGTAAAATAAAAAAGGAGGAAAAAATATAGCATTAAAGTTATTAATTGAAAGATGTAATGTGTAGGAATTATTTAACACCTCTTGTTTGGAAATAATGTAAATCAATGCAACACCATAAGTTAATATCCCACAAACTCTTTGGCATGAGAATGTGAATTTCATTATACGAATGTAGGGTTAGCTCTTAAGCAAAATTAATTGATTGAAGAATCAAAAATAATTTTTAGAGCATAAAGAAGTGTGGTTGTTTGTTTTGCAACCATTAAGTTAAGTCAAGCTTTAAGGACCATTGTAGAGGTTATCGCTAAAACTAATCAACATCAATCGGTTAAAGGTTTAAAAATATCTTTTTTTAAAAGGTTATTTATCATTTTTCAATAATGATAGTTATAAAAATACTAAATTTATATACACAAAAATTTGGAATCAAATTCATGATATGAAAGTAGATAAACTGTCAAAAAATCATAAAATGTTACTTGAACCTTCTTACATTATAAAAGCACTAAAACTCTACGAAATGAAAAATACAAGCATAAAAAAAATATTTTGATACTGTAAAAGAGCTACTCCTAATTAAAGTCATTAAAATGAATTTAGGTTTGCAAATCTACAAAAAAAAAAATGCATGTTATGACCTATACAAAGTGAGTTCATTTAAATATAGAATTAAAATGATCTAATCCATTAGATCTATGATTCGTGCAAGATTGGTTACTTGGCATAATAAGCCTAACCCTAAAAGTTGAAGGGTTCGCTCATTTTAAAGCTCAAATATTAATTAGGCTTTTTTTTATAATTTGATTAATATTTAAGTTGAGATTGAATCATTATTATATGAACCTAGATGGATCCAACCTGACCTAATTACATGTATTTATTTATATAAATACAAAATATATATTACATGAAATTGTTACATTTATTTATCTTTATAATAAAAATACTCAATTTGATATATTTTATATTTTTAAATATCCCATTATTTATTTAAATGTATATTTTATATTGGAAAATTAATTTTTACTCAAAATAATACTAAAAATAAACTAACCATACTTTTAGACTAAATCTCTTATCACACATTTTTTTTAATTAGATTCAATTGGGCCAAGTCAAAATTTTTTAGAAGATAAATGTGTTAAATTAGGCTTAGACCAATGTTTTTCACATAATTATGCAAGAAAAGCTCAATTTGAAACTCATTGACCCAGTCCATGAACACTTTTAGTTTGTCTAGACCAAATCCAATAGTTTGCAAATGGAGGTGCATTTTTTCTTTTCTAATTTCTCATCTTCAATCTAAACTAACACATTACACTAACTTTTATGCAACCAACTCAATATTCTCTCCTAGACCTAATTTTTCATCATTCAATCAAACCTATTCTAAATAAAATTTATTTAAATTAATGATTTTATTCCTAAATTATAAATCTTAGAGCTAACTAATTTTTTATTATAATTTATTGAGAAAAATGCAAACTACCCATCAATTTTGGGATAGTTGTATTTTATTCTTACAAACTTTAAAAATTCACAAATTAAACCTTTAAACTATATAACATTTACAATTAATACTTATTATCTTTTTAATTAATTATTTTATGAAATTATATACTTTTTAAAAAGTTTTTAATTGAGAATCACAATATTGTAATATACTGATTTATTACATCATTTCTTATACATGATTTCTATATTATATAATTAATAAAAATTAAATTAGACATATATATTTCTAATTAAATACTAGAAAATGAGTTGAAAATTATGTAAAAATTGATGTAATAAAATAACATACAATAATACTATGATCCATATTTAAAACGTTAATCAAAGCATTACATATTTTACTAAATGATTAATTAAGTGAATAGTGAATGATAATTGCAAATTTTTTTTTATAGTTTAAGGCTTTAATTTGTAAGATTTCAAAGTTAATGAAAGTAAAATGCAATCATCCTAAAGTTGAAGATAGTATCTTATATTTTCTCATATTTATTTAGCATGAAATTATTGGTTTACATTAAAAATACATTAAATATATGACTTTAAAATTTATAATTATTATGTTAGGCTTAATTTAAGGGGGAAAAAAGTTGTGGATCTAGTTTATAGATCATAAATTTTAATACTTGAACTTTATTTAAAAAGTCCACAATTTTTGCAAATATATCATATTTGTCCTTGTATAAGTTTACGCGAACCTAACCTAAACGGATTAAATTAAACAAGTTTGTGAATTTCACTAATAATAAATTCATAAATTCTAATTTTACAATGTCTAGTTTGTGGACTCAATCATTAGGTCCAGTTTGTGGACTCAATCATTAAGTCCACTCATTTTTCTTTTCTTTTTTTAAGCCCAAAATTTAGCCTATTTCTTATTTTTGTTGAAACAATTAAAAAATCCCAAATTTCATGAGTGAAATGTTTTAACTTTAAGGTTTTTAGGTGATCAATAATTGGGTTAGGTAATTATTTTATTTATTGTGATTTTTAATTATTATTTAAGTAATTGTGTTCAGTCAGTTTGAGTGTGAGATATTAATTTTTTAAATTAAAAAGAAAAAATAAAAAATTTAAATGTAGACAAGAAATTAAACGTAGGCCTTTTGATTCAATCTACACAAATCAACAAACTCATTAAACTATTTTGGATCTGAATTTATGTAATACTCCAAACTAATATTTAAATTATTTATTTCAAAACTCTAAAGTATTTAATTTTTACTAACTATAATATTTAAAATTATTTTTAGTTTAAGCAAAGTTTTGAATAAATAAATTAACTATTTGAGTATTTTACTGATGATTGATATTTATTATGGTAAAATCCATAAACTTAATATTTTTCTTGATAATAATTAAATTATATTTTATTTAAATATGCTCTTGCTTCAAATTTCATGTTAATAATTTTTATAGTGATATATTTAGTACTCATGAGTGTAAAGGTTTATGAAAATATTTGCATGTGTTTCGATAATTGATTTTCTTAAATTTTACAAACTCTAGGATATTTACTTTTAACTTCCAAAATTTATTAGTCTTGCACATTTATTATTAAAATTTATTAAATTATTATAAGAATTATCTAAAAATTATGAATAATGAAAATTAATATTAGTTAACTTGAGTTTAATAAAACTAGGATTGGTAAGAGAAATAGGCGACCAAGATTAAATTTTATATTTCCCTTTGACTTTCCTATACTAAGATTAAGTTTTATATCTCCTTTTGACTTTTCTATAAAGATTAAATTAAATAGTGTTAAGATTTAAACATCGCTTGAGCTCACCATACATTCACCACATCTAATAATTTCTCCTAACTCTTTTATCATTGTAAGGCAATAAACTTCTCTGTCCAGAATGAAAAGCTTTCTTTTTTCTCCCTTTTGCTCGGCACCTCACCATAACATGAGACCACCTTATTTTCTCTTTCCCTGAATGTCATTATTAGGCTATCAGAGTGCTGTTACCGTCCTCTTCCTTCTTCCACTCCAACCACCATGGCTGATAGTTAACGAAGAAGCTATAAGATTGTAGCTGGGGGTTGGCCAAAAATGAGTCTGCTATATGCTACTTGCTACCAATCTTTAACACCTTGTTGCCACTAGTGTCATGGGTCAATGGCTCATCAGCCGAAATCATATGACGCATGCTAACTAATCTTGGAAAAAAATATCAGCCTTTTTACATTACAACCATCATTTGACATGCTTGGTAAAGATAATGGGACATCAAAGACTTATTGCTCATACAACAAGTCTCATGCATAACATGTCCACACACTAATGTTGTATATTACTAAAGCACACTCGCATACTGGACCGCATGATCCTTTCACATAGGAAGCTTTTGAGCTGTTCGAGTCGAAGGGACAATTGAATAGGGAGAGGGACACTCCATTCAATTAGTTATGCCTCGTTCCAAAGTCTTAAGTGTGTAGGGAGTGGCTACAAACCAATACACTCTATCCCTAGTTTAGTCTCCTAGGTACCACTTGGGCCCTTAGAGCACTGCACCCCTTTAAAGAGTATTTTCAACTAAACTCCAAATGACAGAAGATGATATGCTTTTTTCAAACTGTCATAAGTCCTTTTCACCATGGTCCGAGTATTCGTTTCACTCGAAAACCATTTGACACGAAGATAATAATACGAGGATTGTGAATACAGGCTTCTTGAACTCCACCAAATTCTCAAACCTTTCAAAATAATCAAAATACCCTTAAACTTGAAAAAATCAGGATAAATAGTACATTAGTTGGATTGATCTCAAATTACAGCTATAGGACCATCACAACTTATTGGATTTTTTTCACAAAGTCTCATTTCAATTTGAGCATGGTTACCTGTTGAACTATCACAACTACCAGCTTGTGACATTCTTCCCCTATTTCAAATGTCAATGCCCCTATTGACACCTTAGTTTAACATGGCTCCATGAAGAATCTACTTTCAAAACTTCATGGCAGTCTTTAACCTACTCCACTTGAGTTACTCCCTCGATCGACTCAAAGCCTATCTTTTTAAGATTTCCCATCTTGAATTTGGGTTGTCTATTACCTTTGTAATAAAGACATTCTCTTGGTAAAATGCATCCTTCATAAATCTCTCGAAGGGCTATCTCCGTGGTCACCTTTCAAAGTGTCCTAATAATCTTTAGTATCATTATCCCACATAACTCTCCCGAACTCGTTACATTTGTAACTTGTTTGATAGGTAGTTACCTCTGTAATTGTATGCTCACTACCACTTGTAGATTGCACAGTTGCTACCTTTGCGACATAAGTGTGTGCCAACTCTATGGCTCATAAACAATGCTTAGCACTTTTGAATCACTTACTGATAGATATCTTACACCAAATGTCTTATAACAACCGATATAAGAGATAAGACTTATGCTGGATCTTTATAGAGAGGGTATAACCTCGCTCCTTAGTCGTTCATTTGTATTTCGATTAAATGTATGGTACTTTGCAATGCCACTTTCATGCCCAATCAAAGTTAATGTAATTTAGCATCGTGGTCCTCACAACCACTCCTAACTCGTGCGTCCATTGATGACTTCTTTGAGCACATCTACTTGATGGCTCCCCCACTCCATTTCATAGAAAGTGTTTGAGCATAGAACACCTTCCACTCTAGCTTGAGCTTCACTTTACCTGTGCATAAACAAATATGGGCTCAGTATTGCGAAGTTTCCTCAACCAAGCAATGATGTAGTGCTAATTTGCTACCTTCCTCTGAGTCATTGTTGCTTCTCTAGTAACTATGTAGCCTAGCCCACTACATCAATATGCTAGCACCTTAGTATATCTCAAATCTTGTAGGTGATTGCACACTCTCGACTAACCTACAGATTGTGCACATTGTCAGCCTTCTGGTTATGCTCTATCGAGCAATACTCCTCTAAGTATTTGCCATGCCTTCTGGTAATGCTTCCTCAACTAACTCAAATGATCCCTCCAGACCTCCTTGACATGATTTTAGATAATTCCCTTTGGAACGATCCGCTTGTGCCTTCATCTATGGTCACACCCATTGGCATGACCAATGGCCTCACCCTTCGATTCCATTGATTGCAAACTCTATCCTTTTGGATATTGTCAAGCCCACTGGCAAGATCAAGGCTTCTCCTATTGAATTAGCTATCAATTCCCTCGTCCTATAAGATGGTAAGGTTGCATCCTTCAGTGCTACTACTATGAATGAGCACATAACTAATATCCCACACATACTGACAAGCAAGATAGCCCACTTAGCACAAATGCTTGGGCTCAATGTACTAATCTATGATTACCCTATATGTACCATTATCTCACCCATTGGCTTCTTAGGACGATTCAATCTCTTGCACCCTTCTGGTTAAGTCTTTGGCCACGACACCATTAAGTTTGTAAGAATGATAGTTTCGTACATTTTGCATATAATTGGATAAGTTGCATCAAAACTAATTATGCCTACTTGATCTTAACTATCCACCACAAATTGAGCTTTAAGACCAAATGTCACGAGTTGGTGACTCTTCAGTTGAAACTGTGCGGTGCATGCTGGCCACTCTTAACAAACATGCTAACCTTCCTACATTACAACCCTCGTTTGGCATGCTTAGTAGAGATAACGAGACATTGAAGACTTATTGCCCGTATAATAAGTTCCATGTACAACATGTCTATACACTAATATCATATATTGCTGAAGCACACTCACATATTAGACTGCATGATCCTTCCATATAGGAAGCTTTCGGGCTGTTCGGGCGAAAGGGATAATTGAATAGGGAAAGGGGCACTCTGCTTAATTGGTTATGTCTCGTTCTATAATTTTAAGTGTGTTGGGGGATGGCTATAAGTCAATACACTCCATCCCTAACTCAATGTCTTAGGTACCACTCGAGCCTTTAGAGCACTCCACTCCCTTAAAGAGCATTTTGAATTAAAGTTCAAATGACAAAAGATGACATACTTTTTTTGAATTGTCATAAGTTCTTTTCACCATGCTTAGAGTGTCCATTTCACTTGAAAATGATTCGACACAAAGATAATAATGTGAGGATCATGAATACAGGCTTTTGGAACTCTACCGAATTCTTGAATCTTTTGAAATGATCAAAATACTCCTAAATTTAGGAAAATTAGGATAAATAATACACTAACCAGATTGATCTCAATTTACAATCACAAAACTATCATAATATGTTAGATTTTTTCATAAAGTCTCGTCTCAATTTAAATATAGTTACCTGTCGAACTGTCACAACTGTTAGCTTGCGATATTGGTCAAGTTGTTGGCGACCTCCTTAAGTAGCGATGAATTTTTCTAGACACAAAGATTTTAATATTTTTTATCACATTAAGCCTAAATCAGAAAACTCTCATTTTATTATAATATTTTGATTATTTAATATAGAATTAATAATATAGAAATTTTATATCCTAAAATATTAAAATAGCATACTTAAAGCTTCTTTAAGATATCAAGTTTTAATATTTTATTGACATATTTTTACTTTCATATTTAACTTCAAGAAAATAAGAAAAATTATGATCTAAGATATTAGAATGACATGAATAAAGTCTAGAGCAGTCATTTTAGAAGGAAAATAGTTAAATCATCATACTTATAGTACGTATGATAAGCTTTTTTTTTTCTTTTAGTTTTAATTCTTAATTTTTATGCAACAAATTCTAATTACATAAACATTTACTACTAAAATCAAAAGAAGAAGAAAATTCATCATATGTAATGAATAAATTAAATAATGCAATCATGAGAAATTTATATGCCACAATTCTAATTAAGCAATAAAATAAATAAATAAAATCATGCAACAAATTCATTAAAATTAAAATAAAAATTCATCATATGTATTAAATAAATCAAATAATGCAATACACGTGAAATTTATATATCATTGTTCTAACTAAACAAATAAAACAAAATTATATAGCTAGTATTTTAACAATGTAGTGGTACCTAATGTTACTTTAGGGGTTTTACTTCCTATCATGTCTTGGGTTTAAACATAGGACCTTGTGTATATACATCTAGCGAATTATTATTCCTACCATTAAAAAAAAAGATTAAGTAACAAATTTTAATTACATAAAAATTAACAACTGAAATCATAATAAAAATTTCATTATGCCTACAACATAAATTAAAATAATAAAATGCATGTAATCAAATTTTTTGCGTAATTTTATTTATTTGTTTAGTTAAAATTATGGGATTTAAATTTCATATGCTTTATGTTGTTCAATTTATTTAATACGTATGATAAATTTTTTCTTTTAATTTTAGTTCTTAATTTTTATGTAATTAGAATTTTTTATGTAAACTTGTGTTATTTGTTTAATTAGAATTGTGGCATTTAAATTTCATATATATGTTATTATTTTATATAATTGCTATGTATATTAATTTTTCCTTCTAATTTAATAGTGCTCATTTAATAATGTATGAAGATGTCAAATAGATAAATATTGCAAATATTAAAAATGTTAAATATGACTTTTAATTTTACTTATATTTTATCATTGAAATACATTATTACTATTAATTTCTTCTTGCCATCATAAATAAAGATGTTCATGGCCCAAATTATTAGGCATTGGGTTAAACTTTTCACATATAATTGTATGAAATATAATAATTTAAACAAAAACTTGGATTGCTTAGCTTTTAAAAAATTTGGTCTAGTTCGATTCAAATTATATATGACTTGAGGCCTAGTTCAAAAACTCAATTATTTTTATTATTATTTTAAGTAAAAATAATTTTTTATATAAAAATTTAAATAGGTAATAAAAAATTTAAATACATAAAATATTTAATTTTATCAATTAAGCATTTTTTATTAAAAATAATTAAATATAATTATTTATATATATATATATATAATTGTATTAATAAAAATAAATTTATACATTCAGGTCAAGTCAACCTAACCCAATTCATATTATCATGGCTTGAACTTGACTCAAATATTAATTGGGTAATAAGAAAAAGTCTTATAAATATTCAAGTTATATAAAAAAAAGTTTAAACCTTATATTTTTTTTAGGTTAGGCCTTTTGAGTCAAGCGATCCATAAACAAGTCTAACCATAAAGTGGCATTTGTAGATAGTTTGCTTAAAGCAACTTCTCACTAAATACTTATTGCAAACAATCATATATTTTCAAAGTGATTTCTTATTAAAATAATTGTTATAAATAGTTGTATCCTTTCAGAATGTTCAAATTATAAAACAAAGGAAAATTATTTGTTCACAATTTAAATTCAAAAGTCATCCGTTGATTCTTTATATATATATATATATATATATATATATATATATATATATATATATATATATATATATATATATATATATATATATATATATATATATATATATATAAAAGATTGTTATGGAAAGTCCATTAATAAAACCACATAGGATTGTCATTCTAATACCTTTATAATTAGCTTTTAAGACTTGAAAAGTCACCATCATTCATAAACTATCAATAATCCCCCACTAGTTTGAAATGTTGGTGTTTATACTTAACATTTCACATGAACAACTATTATGCGTACAAAAAGGTATCTCTTGATTTAAACCTTCAACTAGCATATATACCTTAAAATTCTATTGAAGTTGATGGTATCTACAAATTGAATCTTGATTCCTATTATTAGAATTGAAGATATAACATACATAATATCTATTTAATTTAAGTCAAAAGCTTATAACTAATTTAACACTATTATGACCATGTGCTTATCCTGTTCTTTATAAACATTTATGAGAAAAATCCTAATTCTTTTGTTAAAGTGACACCACTTATATGTTTATAAAAGTGTAGTTTTCTTTATATCTCCATTGCTTTGGACATTTGATTAATGATTCAATTAAAAGTCTAAAAGCCTGCCCACTATTTATATGCAATGATCAAACAATAGTTTTAAAGTGTGGAATAGATTAAACTTTGTAATTACAAGTTTACTAATTTAAAATTGGGATCCTATTATTGGTATTCAAAATCAAGGATTTTAAACCCTGCCTAAAAGAGACACTTTTCATTGTCATCTCTTCAATGAGCTTCTTAAAAATTTGTATCCATTGAATTCTTGTTGGCCTTTTATACAACATTATGACTATACTATCATAATTAAACTACTATGTTTATAGCTTACCATGACAATTTTTTTTAATTTTTTCAAACACATACTAGTTTTTAAAATATAATTAAAAAATATAGCTAACCATGATTGTGGTCACAATTCTTTTTACTTAAATAGTCTTTACCTATTTTCCTTTTTAATTACTACATATCTTTCATATGTTTTTAAACTCAGTTTCCACAAAGAAATGAGTTTTTGAACATTTATTATTAAAAACTTTTGAATTAACTTCCTTATCATATATAAGATTGCATCTAAACATCATTATCCTTGATTAATGATCCAACTAGCATTTGTGTTTCCATCTTATAATACAAAACAATCCTAACTTCATGAATCCTTTAGATTCTCATAGGACTTCTTTAATTATCAATATTTGGAACACTTTTGTTCCTTTTGAAATTTGCAAACAACAAAAGCGTTCACATAACTCATAAAGAGCACATGTATCAATGGCATTAACATGATCAATGCGAAAAATTAATTAGCAATAAATTGTGTGAAACAATTATAAAAGGGATTCTTATCTCTTTATTAGCTAAGAGGTAAGGATAAGAATTTTTTATTTGTTAACTTAAAAAACTCAATTTCATAAAATTGAATAATTTTTCAAATAATGAGACAATTTCATAGATAATCTTACTATGCCTTTACTTATATCTATAGTAACATTTACTTTTCATTTATCTTAGAAGTTAGATGTCTCTTAACATCATTCACATAAATAAATTTGTCTCAATAACAAGTATGCACATACTTCACATATAAACAGTTGATTTCATAATGCTCATTTATATATAGAATAAATTTTTATGCTTAAAACATTGGCATTTCACATAAAATCAGATTTTTCTCATATCATTCCTTAGTAGCTAAATATAATCATACAAAGCATATCATGTTTATACCTTCTCTTCTTTATTAATCAAGCATAATATATCCAAATGATAAGAGAATACAACATGTCTACTGAATTCAAGAATTAACCAAAGTCTCAAATCATTATATTTTCAAGTAGGAAATAACATGCCTTTCAAATATGAATTATCATGCCTCT